>CAKNWT010203653.1:0-10645 GCA_932066315.1 Andricus coriarius | reverse complement strand
GGGGGGGGGGCTTGCCCTCTAGGGTGAAATCGTTTTTTGGACCACCCTAGTGAGCACATAGTGACCATAAAGTGACCGTTTCGTTCACTGGGTCCGCTAGGGCATATTTTCATCCTTTTTCACATTTATAATTACAATTTTGCATTAAACTCAACATTATTTTTATCTTTTTACACATTCATATTTATTTTTATTTATTTATATGTTAAACAATTACAAAGGGTCTCACCGGGTTTCCATACAAAAACGGCACCCAACCCAAATTTGATTTCGTATCATCTTTTCGAAGGCACTAGGCTTAATTTTTTTTTCCAATCTTCAGCCCGATAGCCGCCATATTAGATGAGTAATCGATGCTTTTGCGAATTTAGTTTTTAGCCATTTTTAGCTAAACTAATCATCGGAAAGTCTGAAAAAATGCACAGTATTAATTGACTTCAAGAGAAATCTCCGGGAATTTTTCACAAATTTTTGTGTACGAAATTCGCAATGAAAACAATTGAAAAAAGTTTTTCACGCAATTTTTTTATTAAAAAATCCATTAGCAAAGTCGAGTTTTTCACCATTGATGAATCCCCCAAAGACGCATGTATTCTATTTTTTTCTGATTTTTAAACTATGTAGACGATGCTTAAAAATAATATTATATTTATTTAGATATTATATGTATATTTTCGAAAAATTATCATTATATATTATTAATTATAATTAATATTGTATTATACTATATTATTATATTATATATTCCTCTAAGCCACGAAAACAGGACGGAATTTGATCATTATCGTTATTTTTAAGTATCGCCCACATTGTTTAAAAATCTGAAAAAATTAGTATATATGCATCTTTGGGGGACTGAAAATACTCGACTTTGCTAATGGATTTTTCAAATAAAAAAATTGCGTGCAACAATTTTTCCAATTTCTTTCATTGCGAATATCACACGAACAAATTTATGAAAAATCAAGATGTCTATTGATGTCAAGCACTACTGTGAATTTTTCCAGATTTTTCCGAAGATTAGTTTAACTAAAAATTGCAAAAAACGAAATTCGCATAAGCAACGATTACTCATTCAATATGGCGGCTATCGGGCAGAAGATTTAAAAAAACAATCTTAAGCCTTTTTTTTGTGGGTGATTCTAAAACCAATCCATTCAGATTATTAAATTTTCCGTGTGGTTTTTGGAAGTTTTTTTTTTGATTGTGAATCAATTTTTGCTTATTCTGCAATAATTATTTTAATTTTTGCTTAGTTTGCGGAAGTTAATCATGATAAAATGGATTTCGTTTCAATCTTAATGCAAAAAAAAAAATTTTAAGCCAAGTGCCTTTAAATAGTTTGGGGCCGTTTTTGTATGGAAACCCGGTTCAAGGAAACAATTTCAGGGAAACTCAAGGGATTTTTAAAATTTCAGACATTTCCGGGGATTTCAAGGAATTCCAAAGGATTCCAAGAGATTTCAAAAATTTCAAAGGATTTCAAATAATTTTGTATTTTCAGATATTTCAAGATACTTTGGGAATTAAATTAAATGTGACACGATTCCCAGCGTTTTCAAAGATTTCAAGGGATTTTAATTTATTTCAAGGAATTTAATAAGATTAATGGATTTCAAAGATTTATAGAGATTTAAATCGTATTTTAGAGAACTTTAATGAATAAGTTTAATTTAGTTTGAATTCCAGAGAATTTCCATTGCTTTTAAACGATTTCGTCAGATTTCATAAAAATTTCATTACATTTTCAAGATTTCCAAACATATCTGGAGGTTTTAAGGGGCATTTTAGAGGATTTTCAAGTTTTTCAAAGATGTGAAGGGATTTCAAAGAATTTTGTGGGATTTCAACAGATTTCAAGGATTTCTAGTCATTTAAACAGGTTTTTAAAATTTACTCTAATAAATAAGTTTAATTTAAATAATATTGAAGGGTTTTCAAACAATTTATATTTTTTTTTAAATGGATAAACGGATTTAAGAGGATTTTTACATTTTGCAAAGATTTAAAGAAATTTTAAAGAGTTTCAAGAGGTATCAAAAATTTAAAGAGATTTCGAGAGAACTTTGGAAAATAAATGAAATTTCATTGAATTTCAAGGAATTTCTAGCGATTCCTCAGATTTCAAGGGATTTTGAGATACTTCAAGGAATTTTACAAGATTTAAAGGATTTTATTAAATCTGCAAGAAGTTCCTGGGATTTTAAAGATTTCTAGGGATTGTAACGTTTTTTCTAGAGAACTTTAAAGAATAAGTTTAATTCAATTTATATTCAAGAATTTTAAGTGATTAAGTGATTAAGTGATCTTTATGGACAAAATTTAATTTTATTTCAAGCGATTTCCACGGATTTCAACAATTCAAGGAGAGAAGATTAAGCGAGATTAAGATTTATAGGACGTCCAATCACTTTAAAGATTTTGGGGAATTTTATAAATTTCTATGGATTTCAATAGATTTTAATGGATTTAAAAATAATTCCAAAGATAACAAGGGATTTCAAGAGCTTTCAAAATCCTTTCATATGGATTTTAATTAAATTTTAAGAGATTTTATGATTATCCTATAATTGTTATAAATATAATGATTTTCTATAATGAATTTCCAATAATCCATCGAATCTTTTGCAACCCCATGACATCTTGCAATCTTGCAATCTAGTGTACACCAAAAATCCGAACAATTAACATCTCGGGAAATCATTTAAAACTGTGGAAATCTTTTATAATTCTTTGAGCTTCCGTAAAATCTTTGGAAATTTCTAAAAAGCGGTTTAAATCCATGATATTCCGTAAAAGATTTCCAAACAATTCGAAAAAAAATCTTTGAAATCCCTTTAAAATTTATGGAAATATTTCCATTCCGTGGAAATTCTCCCTAATCACTTAAAACCCCTTAAAATTTGTCAAACGCCATTAAAATTCCTCGAAATACCTTAAAATCTTTTGAAACCCCGTAAGTTATTTTGAAATATATTGGAATCTCTTAAAATCCCTTAAAATCTCTTAAAATGTTTTATAATCCATTAAAAATAGGTTAAATCTTTTGAAATCTTACGAAATCCTCTAAAATTCGTGGATATGCACTTGAATCTTTTGAAATCTCTTGAAATCCCTGAAAATATTTTTGAATCCATTAAAATATTTTAAAAGCCATTAGAATTCCTCGAAATCCCATCAAAATCATCTTATACTCATCAAAATTCGTGAAAATACTGCCGTATCTTTTAAAATCCTTTGAAATCACGTAACTTGTTTGGAAATATTCCAAAATCTCTTAAAATCCCTGAAAATTCTTTGTAATCTGCGGAAATCGTCCGTAATTCCTTTGACTCCTAGACGTGTCTTAAAATCTTGCATAAAACTTGAAAAAATTGAAATTATCTCTGAAATTGTACCAGGTCATTTCTTCAAACTCTTAATATTTTTTAAAATCATTTCTCATATATGTGAAACCTCTGGTGATCCTTTAGAATTGATTGAAATACCCTACAACTTTTTTAATCCCTTAAAATCTCATAAAATTCCTTTAAAATTTTGGAAACCCTTTGACATGTTAGGAAATATCATTTACAGAGAAAATAATTGATATAGTGAGTAAAAATATAAAATCTTACGTAAGAATGGGACTCTTAAGTATCAAAAATTATCCTTACGTAATTAATGAACGTTCCCTAAGAGAATCCTCAGATAATTCGTTTCATATCATTTATTTATTTATTCAAAGCCCTCATTTATAAGAAGTTGTAGTATTTTTCTTTTCGAAGAGACTTTTTTCAATTTATGAAAAAGGTTCGGATTCGCTTTATTATTCAAGTTTTAATATAAACTCCTTTTAGTTCAAGAAACTTTCGAGAGAACGTTGGTCAATAAAACGAAGTTGAATCAAGAGGTTTTTTCAATTTTTAGAAAAAGTTCTGATTATTAAAGTTTTTATTATTTCAACGATATTTATTAATTGGGGATACTTCATAATTAAAGGAAACCATTGATTTTGTTGAAACCTTCAGTCTTGAATGAATGATGATTTCAGAATAAGTTTCTCAACTTTATAGTGATCCTCATTTTTGTTTTCTTTTTCATTTATAAGAAATGTATTTCCTTTTGCGAAACACTGCAAGTGAATTAAACTTTGTTGAATTAAATTCTACTGAAACTTTTTTAAAAGTATTTCAATAATTTATCAGTCTTCAGATTTAATATAAAGATTTAGTATAAAGATTCTTTTGATTATATTTTATAAGTCACACATCATGTTCCCGATATCATTCTGTGCGTCCAGTACTTATCATAAAATTAACAATTCTTAAGGCGCATAACTTGTACAAGTCGTAATTTACTGCCAAGAACATAAACACAGCTCTAAAATGTAAGTAACTTTAACGAAGATTGTATCCATATCATTGCATTTACATTAGTAAATACATGAATGTGTATGTTAGACTTAAGGAGAAACATCGATTTTGACAGCAGTATCAAATACCGACTCGAAAAAAAATTTACAAACACGAGACAGAAAAATATTTCGTCATATTCCCCAAAAATCAGAAGTTGCTTTCATGTATTAACAAAAGTAGACCGGCAACTGTCAATTTTAGTTTCGGGTCAATTTTTGTAATGAAACCTGAGTATTACCTGAGTAAAAATACAATTTTTCATTTAAAAAGCATCGATCACACTTCGAATTTCAAATATAATTAGTAAAAATTATGAAAATAATTAATAACATTTATAGAAAAAAATGTTGTTTGCGAAAAACATGATAAAATTTTTAAAAAATTTAGTTTTCCGTGAAAAAAGCATTCTAAAAATTATTATTAGTATAATTTTAAGGAAATTATATTTATGAACCGAAACCTAAAATTGACAATTGCTGGTTTTCCCTTGTAAGAGATTCTTTCTTCCTAAAATTGGATTACATCAAAATTCTCGTACAGTTATGAAAATTTTCTAAAATATTGAATCAGGTCAGTTTCCTTATTTTTGCATTCTAGTCCATTTATCCAAGTAAAAACTCAAAAGTCAGAGTCATTGAAAACTTCCTTACTTTGGCGTCTTTAAATATAAAAAGACCTTTAATTTCACACATTTAAACTTAAAATTCTTTAAAATTTATTTCCAGAGACTAGGAATTTTGAACTGATCTAGGTTCATTCAGATATAATTTATTTTAACATTTTTTTCGACCTTTTTACAATTATTAAAAAAATATCGATTGAAGCAAGCAAGTTTCTCTTTCAGAAAATAACTAAACGAAGAAAAGTAGAGATGACATAATTTTGCCGAAAATAAAAATCCCAAATGTTAAAAATTACCCAAATTGGCGAAAAATGAAAATTTCAAATTACAAAAAATAAATAAAACTTCATAAAAAATCTTCATTAACGAAAATGAAATAATCCGTAAGCAACTAAACATTCAGAAAGGCCAAATTGCTGAAATTATTAATTTCGGGAAATTGTACAATTACCAAAATTTTGTAACCGTACTTTCAGAATCCCAAAATAATTTTTTTCAGGGATTTACTAGTTTTGGAAATTTGATATCTCGGGATTGAAAAATTCGGGTTTTAAAATTTTGGTAATTGTGTAATTTCGGAAATGGAAGATTTCCGAATTTTTTTTAACAGTGTGTCCGTTTCAATCTAGGAACAAATTTTCAGTTGAAAAAAACATAAATCCAACCTATCATTTTTAATGCTCTAAATAATCTAAATGAAAGAATAAATTACAATATTAGTAAATTTTCAAAATTATATAATTTAAAACAATTTTAATTTAGAAGCATTAAAAATTGAATCATAAAATTTTTTTTAACTAGTCCCTTTTTAAATTACAAACAAAAATAATTTTAACTTCAGGTCGTTTCAAAAATAACAATTGTTCTTTATGCATCGAAATTCCACACTTTCACGAATCTGAAATTTTAACGATTCACAGCTTTCTATTTCAAACAAAATTTAATTTTAATTTTAAATTAATTAAATATTAACAAATTATTCATTTTTTTAATTAGAAAATTTCAAATTAAATGGGTTAAAAATGGAATATTTTGGACTGGAACAATATTTGAATAGGATTTGAAATTTAATAAAAGCGTCTAATTATGAATATGTTAATTTGAAATTATTTTAAATTGAGAATAGCTTATAAAGTTTCAATCGGGCATTTA
This sequence comes from Andricus coriarius, assembly GCA_932066315.1. Classification (NCBI taxonomy): domain Eukaryota; kingdom Metazoa; phylum Arthropoda; class Insecta; order Hymenoptera; family Cynipidae; genus Andricus; species Andricus coriarius. Next base: position 4,474 of record CAKNWT010203653.1, on the reverse strand, counting down.
TATTTATTTAACTACTGAATCTTTTGAATTAGAAAAGTTCGAAATTTAACGTTAAAAATCTGCATTTTTTAAAAACATTTCTTGTAAAATCAATTAATAATCCATTCTTTAATACTCGGAACAATACAGTTCAATTTTGAAAATGATTAACTTATATTTACAGTTTGAATTTGTAATTGCTTAAGTCTTCAAAACTGAATTTCAAAATTCTTTCAACTGAAAATGTAAAGGATGTTTGAATCGAAATTATTTTAAGTTTCATTATATCATGTGATATGAAATTTGTGATATTTCAAGTGATTGGATATATTTTTCTACTAAAAATTTGTAAAATTGCCGGTCAAGCCTAAATTCACTACCCTATTTTATTAACATTTTTAATAGTTTTATTTATTTAGATAGTTTAAAATTTCGGAAATAATAATTTTTCTCAAATTTTCTATTTATAGGTAATTATATTTTTGGTATTTTTAAAATTCAACTTTTTTCTATTTCGGCAAAATTATGTCATCCCGAAAAGTAAATTTTATAGAATAAAATACACAATAAATTCGAAATTTCACTCGCCGTATATCATTAAAAAAAATTTTTAAGTTTTTTTTTTAAAACGTAAACTGCCATTCTGCCATTGACTGCCATTCTCGATTATTCTGCATTTAAATAATGCAAACAGGTTTATCACTGTCGTATTTTATCGTCGAATTTCCTACAGATACAGACTTAAATTTTGAGCATAAACTGAATCTAAGTCAATGTCTACAACTTGGAGATGTAATACCAGTAATGTTAATATAATTTATTACAATTAGAGCAGAGATGAAAAGAGACTTTTCGTTTTCGACTTTTTTTAAAGTAAAATTTTGTACTAAAAACGCTTTGAAAAATATTTGCAAAATAATTTTCTCTATCGTATCAGAATGAAAGAGTTATAATTTGCCTTTGAAAAAGTCACGAAAGATAAAGACTTTTTTCTTTTAAGCTCTGCATAAATAAGAAAAGAGAATATGTAATGATTTATTTCGCCAGCGAAAAACGTAACAAAAAGAGAAAGCACTATTCACATTAAGCTTGAATGTGAATCAATTATTTCGGCATATATTGGATCAGAAAGGTTTTATTTTGAATTTTGAATTATTTGTATACTTTATTATTGTTTTCTAAATAAAAGAGAAGAATGAAATGAAATTTGTCCTTATCCCCATAAATTTAAATACAAAAAAGTTGGTGAATACTTTAACGAATCAACGAAATTTATGAACACAACAAATTAAAACACGTTTCTCAGATTTTCCTACGAAATATACCAATACCCTAGAAATTTAGTAAGCTGGGGATACTTTTGATGAATTAAAAACTAAAAAATTTAAAGAAAAGTCATTCATAACATATATTTAAACATATCGCTACAAAATATATTTGTGTAAAATACTACACGTGAAAGTATACAAATTTTAATTTAAATTTAAACAATTTGTTGAATAAATGCTTTAATGTCCTTAGTAGTAAAAAATCATAAATTACCCGACTTAAACGTAATTTTCTTGGAGATAATCAATTATGATTTTAAGATTTCTAGAGCTTCCGTGAACTTTAATTCCTCTAGGACGCCGGTTAGGGTTTCTATTGAAGCGTCTTCTACTGCATCTGCCCAAATTTCCAAAATTGTTTTACACTGTTCTAGTTCTGTGGGCTTCTCTTGGTAAAATTCAATCTGAAAAAGACAATATTTTCCGTTTATTTATTATTTATTAACATTGAAGATGATTCCAGGGCCTAAAATGTTTAAAATTTTGGATTACGCATCGATAACAGGCTTCACAGGAAAATAGGAGAAAAAATTCTTTTAAATAAAATGAATGTAGAAACTAAGTTACAATTAGTATCGATCAGTTTGAATTCCTAACATTTCAAGAAAAAATATGGCATTTTCAAAAAAATTGATACATTTTTATCCAAATAGTTGAATTTTCAACAAAAAATATCAACCAAGCAGTTGCATTTTCGACCAAAAAAGATTTTAATTTTAAATAACAAACAATTGCATTCAATCACAAAAGAAGACTTTTCAACAACCAATATAGATTAATTTTCAAACCAAAAACAAATTTTCAACAAAAAGTTAAATTTTTCACCAAGAAAGATTTTTCAGTCAAGAAAGAAAAAAAAATTAACCAAATCGTTGAATTTTCAAGCCAAACGACGAATTTTCTACAAAAAAGTAAAATTTGCAAAACAAACATATGAATTTTCTACAAAAAACATTATTTTCAACAGAGAAAGAAGAATAAAACAAGGTGTTAAAATTTGTTGGTTTAACAAAACAGTTGAATTTTTAACCAAAAAGGTTGAATTCTCGACAAAAAATGTAACAGTTGATATTTCAATCGAAACAGATTTTAATTTTAAATAAAAAACAGTTGAACTCAACCAATAAATACGAATCTTCAACAACCAAAACAAATTAATTTTTAACCAAACAGTTGCATTTTTAACCGAAAAAGATTGAATCTCTACCAAAAGAGATGAATTTTCAAACCAACAAAAAAGTTAAATTTTCTACCAAGAAAGAAGAATTTTTAACAAAACAGTTGAAATGTTAACCAAAAAAGTTGAATTCTCAACCCAAAATATAATAGTTGATAAAAGAACCAAAAAAAAATTTTATTTTAAATCAAAAAAAGCTGAATTTAATTGAAAAAGACGAATCTTCAACAACCAAAACAGATTAATTTTTGAAAAACCAGTTTTATTTTTAACCGAAGAAGATGAAATTTCAACAACAAAATTACATTTTCCAAACAAAAATATGAATTTTCAACAGAGCAGTTGGATTTTCAACAAAAAAGTTAAATTCTTAACAAAATATGTAATACTTATATTTGAACCAAAACAGATTTATTTTAAACAAAGCAGTTGTATGTTTAACCGAATGAGATAAAATTTCTACAAAAAGAGATGATTTTTCAACAAATTTCCAAAATTTGTACCAAGAAAGATTTTTTAGTCACGAAAGCAAAAAAATTTCAACCAAACTGTTGAATTTTGAAGCCAAAAGATGAATTTTCTACAAAAAAATTAAATTTTAAACCGAAAAATATGAATTTTAAACAAAAAATGTAATAATTGATATTTCAACCAAAAAATATTTAAATTTTAAATTAAAAAAAACGAATTCAACCAAAAAAGAAAATTTTTCAATAACAAAAACAAATTAATTTCCAACCAAACAGTTTCCTAGCATTTCAACTAAAAAAGATGAATTTTCAACAAAAGAGTTGAGTTTGCCTACCAAGAAGGATTTTTCAGTCAAGAAAAAAAAATTTCAAAAAAATTGTGGAATTATCAAGCCAAAAGACGAATTTTCTACACAAAAATTACATGTTCACCCCAGAAAGAAGAATTTTTAACAAAACAGTTGAACTTTCAACCAAAAAAGTGTAATTCTCAACAAAAAATATAATAGTTGATATTTCAACCAAAAAAAGACTAATTATAAATCAAAAAGAGTTGAATTCAGTCAAAAACTAAGCTTCTTCAACAGCCAAAAGAGATTAATTTTCAAACCAAAGACGAGTTTTCAACAGGAGAATTGAATTTTTAACCAAGAAAGATTTTTCAGTCAAAAAAACAAAACAAAAATCAACCAAATTGTTGAATTTTCATGCAAAAAATATGAAATTTCAACAAAAAAGTTAATTTTCAACCCAGAATGAAGAATTTTTAACAAAACAGTTGACTTTTCAACAAAATAATTAAATTTTTAACTAAATAATACAATTTTTATTTTAAAAAAATATGAATTCTCAACTAAAAATATAATAGTTGATATTGCAATCAAAAAAAGATTTTAATTTTAAATCAAGAACAGTTGAAATCAGTCAAAAAAGAAAATTCTTTGACAACCAAAACAGATTAATTTTCAAACCAAAGACGAATTTTCAAGAAAAGAGTTGAATTTTTAACCAAGAAAGTTTTTTTAGTCACGAAAGCCAAAAAATGTTTAACAAATTGTTGAATTTTCAAGTCAAAAGACGAATTTCCTGCAAAAAAAGTTAAATTTTCAACCCAAAAATATGAATTTTAAACAAAAAACGTAATAATTGATATTTCAACCAAAAAAAGATTTTAATTTTAAATAACAAACAGTGAATTCAACCAAAAAAGACAATTCTTCAACAACCAAAACAAATTAATTTTCAACCAAACAGTATCCTAGTAATTTCAACTGAAAAAGATGAATTTTCAACAAAAGAGTTGAATTTTCCTACCAAGAAATATTTTTCAGTCAAGAAAAAAAATTGTCAACTAAATTGTGGAATTATCACGCCAAAAGCCGAATTTTCTACACAAAAATTAAATTTTCACCCCAGGAAGAAGAATTTTTAATAAAACAGTTGAATTTTCAACCAAAAAAGTTTAATTCTCAAAAAGAATATAATAGTTGATATTTCAACCAAAAAAAGATTTTAATTTT
>CAKNWT010203613.1:0-15221 GCA_932066315.1 Andricus coriarius | reverse complement strand
TGAAAGTGACCAATTAAAGAGAAGCAAATTTTGAAGATTTTGGAGCAATTCTGATCATTCATCGAATAATTTCTCAGGTAATGATTATTAGTTAATATATAATTATAAGAAAAATTGTGATTGAGTGACCCTCTGTGCCATAATACTAGTTACGACAAGTAAATAACATCTGTAAAATATACCCTCTTGCCAAATTCGTTGACATTATATTTGAGGTTAGGATCTTGGTTCTGGTAATGCAAAATGCGAAACAATCTGGAGATAAGTTAATATTGAAAAACTACGACACTAAAATTTTTACTTATCGCATTTAGTTCTCAAATATTTGCAATTAACATATTTTACTCAGTTCCGTCAACAGAAGCCGATAATCAAGCACACTTCGACAAAAAGACGAAAAAAAATGTCTCAGAAAAAGCTGTATTAGACGCAATCAGCGTTGTTTTGTCGCATACCAAAGTTTGGAAGGGTGGCAGAAAAAAACTTCAAAAAAAATGTCTTTCTTTACAAATAATAAGTTTTTATAAAAGCAGGTAATTTTTATTTATAATCTTAAGCCGATTATAGTTTTAAAAAGACATTCACTAGAAAAGCTGACAAGGCCCTGACTAGTTTCCCCTACATAGGGTATTGGCGAGTCAATGCGTTACACCCTTGTCAGGCTCTAGTCAGTTTTTCTGACCAGAACCACACCAGAAGTAGGGGAAACTGACCAGAACCCTACTAGGCCCACGTCAATATTTCTGCACGGGAAGCAGAGGTTGTGCCCCTATTCTGCAATTGCACCAAAAGATTTTATAATAAAAATATTACAAGATGAAACAATCAATCATGGAAAAATCAGGGAAAAGTCAAGGAATTTTGAAAATGAAGTTTTGCGACCACCCTGAAGTGAAAGAGTTGACGGTGATAAAATACATTTTAAAAGTAAAGCTTTTCTCACCATTCCCTGGTAAATCAGATATGCATTGATAATGATTGCAAGTGTATGTGCAAATGTAAGCCTAGTCACATACAATCCTTGAATATATGCGAGGACGACGTTTGCGCAGAAGCAAAGCTCGAAAGTACGGAAACGTTCCTCGTGCTGCGAGTTGGCCAGTTATGAGTCAGTTACTTAGTGGGATAGTTCGTGCCGAAGAGACTCTTGATGTGGTTGCACACAGGAAAGTGAATTCTCAACTCAAAGATCAGGTCAAATCAAATAACAGATTATAAGGAAAACCACCATTTCCTTTATAAGTTTAAATGCTTTTTGTCATTTTACTCAGAACTCAGAATCAACGAGGAAAAGGTAACGAAACCACATAGTGACATAGTCACAACTTTTCTCTGAAAACTAACTAAAAGAAAAAAAAGTCACTTCTGATTTTGCATTCCAACTCACGTAAGAATATTTTACATTTTAAATCTTCTATTCTTATTACCATCTCACAAAATATTTTCACATGTACTACCCATGCTATTTTTACATAACAATCTACTCTAGATCTACAATGAACTTTTCTGTATCACGTCAATCTTCAACTTCATTTTCACAACAATGTAGTAAAACAATCTTAATGTTTCCTCAAAATACTTTCACACAATATACTACAAATACTTTAATACAATGTACTGTATCTTCACTAATAACAATGTATGCTCGCATAAGAAAAAAATATCATCTTCATTTAAATAATGCAGTTGGTATCTACATCTACAAATCGTAAACTTCAATTCTGCTAGTCACAGAAAACCATTGGTATGAAAATTGTTGCATCTTATTTTGAGCAATGAAAATTTTCATTTATTTTTGTGATTAACAGTGGCATTGACAACATTAAACTGTTAAAAACTGACAAACATGAGCTTAACTCATATATTCTCCTATCCTGCTTTGTATCTACTACACATTCGCATTTTACATAAAATGATTATGAAAACTGAAATTTCTTATCAAAGCGCTTCACCCTTTGTAGGTGTCTCCAAGGTATGAGAGATAACTTGTTGGTACCTCTGTTGACCACCCTCGTTTCCTTTAAATAATGATCACAGTTATTATACCAAGTCTTTCATTTTCTTCTATTATCCTATCGACCCACCCTCTTTGTGCACCTGAAGCATGGAAATGAAAACAAACTATTCATCCACTTAATTTCCGTCTTCGTCTTCATTATGCTCCCCTCAAATAAATGGTGTGTTGGAAGCATAAATGAGAACACAAACTTGAGGATAAAGGTCTAAGAATTGCATAGAAATTATATCCTTTCTCAGAATGTCATCCATTATAGCAAGCATTCAATAGCTTCCTCTCGTGATTCTCATATATCCTTTACATAATAGCAATACTTGTCAAAATTGAAAGAAATATTTCTTTGATAGCTGATCTAAAAGAATTTCTGAAAATCTCTAGCAATGCAATGTTTCTTTGATTTATTTCCGGGTGTTGAAATTGATTGGTAAATTTCCTCAAAGATAAACTTGAGATGAGGAAATCTAGAAATTAAATTGCTTTTTAGAATCGAACTCGCTGCTCGGCGTTAATGGCTTACATAATGTCATGATTACAGATAAGGGGTGGGAGGTGCTTATCTTTTCTTGTGGCTGTCACAGCAATTACGCAGCACCAATAATGTCCCATCAATCTGTGCCATTGTCTCCATGTATAACATCTTGTGAAACGTTTAGAGGATTATAATTTTTCAATTTCTGGAGTTTATTATTTTCAAGAAACGTGTTTTCTAATTTCCAACCTAAAGCCTGTTTATATGAAAATATAAAAATAATGAGAATGGAGAAATTGTTAGCAACAGGAAGTGCTTTCTATGCGAACTTTTTAAAACTCGCGCGTGTAAATTGTGAATTTTGTTGCGTCAGCCACTTTTCTTTGATATGATTTTAACTTTTGTATCACTCATATAATATGCATCATGCATTGTTTGTGCCCGCTCATGTCTATGCAAGCGACTTTAAATATAGCAAGGACAGAAGAATATTAGACGGTTATTAGTGTCGGATCGAAGATCGAGAGTCGGTCAAACTAACGTGGGGATGGCTTTGTATATTGTTTGAATGGGTCAAATATATTTTAACTCCTGCTTATATTCTAGAATCGAGAATCCAGTCTATTAAAGTTTACAGGTCAAGCAAATTCATATAAATTCCCAGAGAAGAGTTTAATTTTAGACATTCCAATAGTAATACTATAAAATTTGTTATTTGTATGACTTGTTATTCTAGGATCGTTTCATAACAAAAATATAAATGTTGCTTGCTGATAGCTCGTTATTTCTGTCCTTCTATAAAATTGAATGGTATAAAATAACGGATCTCTGCGCGACCTCTGGCATAGCAGCGTTACGACACCGCTTCCATGCGTGCACGCGTTCACGTTTGTACTTTATTTTATGTACGGCCAACCCACTTCACCAACAATGTCCCCATTGCATATGTATAATATACTCAGTGTTCTTTTTCAACGAATAAACTCAATATCGAGTGTTATAGGTGGAAATTTACTACTGGCCCAGAACTGGAAAAACCTCTAAATGATATGTAACTATGTTCTGTACTGGGACACGTCTGGCCAACAACTGACGTGGTACGAGGGACCAGTACTAACCCAGTAGTTGGCCAGTACAGAAAATAGTTATCATTAGATGTATTGTCAGTACTGGGGCGCTACTACAATTTTACTTTATCCCCAAAATTACACGTATCAATGTCAATTATTTTGGAAAAATGGAATTCATTAAACATACACTTAGTACAATGCTTTTATTGTATTTTAAACCTAAAGTTTGTATATAATACATAGGCAGTTAGTTTGCAAGATTTTTAACCCATTTCCTTCCTCTGTTGCGTATACCCAACGTTAGTATTTAACAAATTCGTATGTTTTTCATACGGATTCAACTGTTTCGTTAAAAATATATGTGTTTTGTAGAAAATTCATCTTTTTGCTTAAAAATTGAACAATATAGATAATTTTTTTGTGGGAAAATGGAGGGAAAATCGGGAAATAGAGAGATAACAGAGGAAGGAAATGGGTTAAGGCCAAAGGCCCGAAAAGAAACGAAATGATGTACTCTACATTTAAATCAGTCAAAAGTGACAGATCACTCGAGTCATTTTAATTGGTCTTGTCAGTAACATTAACTGACTAAATTATTTATTAAACATAGTTTATTGAGGGAATGAGTAAATTTAGCTGATATGATCGCAATGTTTCACTGTAACAAATAATAAAAAATTGACTGATTTTAATCGTAATTTGCACTAGATGAATCATTAAATTTGAGAGCGAAACATAACGAGTTTATAATTTAGATTATTTAGAAGTACTTAAAGATCGACTAATATTTAATAAATCCTCTTCATTTTTTATGGTTAAAATTATAAATAGTGAACATTCAGTATTCATATAGGTTTATTTAAAATACTTACACTTGATATAATATCTATACAACGATTTTTTATTATCGTCATCACTGTTCTTTTTTCCTCTGTTAAAACGATTGGTTTTTCAGTAGAAATGGCTGATTTTTTATTCAAACCATGCTTGATGAATTGCATCAGTACAATTCTGACTGATTTAAATGTAGTGTATACATTTTTTTTAAATATACCTTTCGTTTCGAAAATTTAAATTGAATTTGCATATATAAAACGTTTCCTTCTTTAATAAGAAATTGTAATTACTCATATACGTATATAAGAAATCGAAATAAAATGTGGAACCGCCTTTTGCAGTCAAACTGTAACTCACTTCCGGTGATATCACCCTTTCCGGTGGGTGCATATGTACGCAAGATTACGTCATTCTTAAAGTCGGTATTACACTATAAAATTTGATTTACATCTGGAAGTAAACTTTCACCCAAATACATTTCATTTCGATTTTGTAACGTCTTTCTTAATCAGTTTTTTCCTTAGATATCTGAAAAATGTTTGAAAATTCTTTTTCTTCTTTATTCATAGAGTACTGTATATATTTTCCTCTAACTTAACCGCGATGTTATGAACAAGATATTTTCTTATGCAAGAGACATGTATTATTCTGTTCACTATTTTCAAGGTGGTTCAGTATTTTGTCGTTAAGATTATTTGCATGAATATCTTGCACTACACAAAGCAACTAGGAAGTATGAAACAAAAGTTTTCACAATCATTTTCCATCGTACGATTAATAATCTACAAATTTTTTGTTTAAATAGCCACGACTTTGACATCCTTATGATAAGAAGTTCAAGTGTACACTGAGAAGAAAGATTACTTGAATTAAAGAAATATGGTACTGAATACGTCCATTGAAATATCTGTTTCATCGAAAAATATTTTTCTGGTAACGAAAATGATCTTGTCATTTGAAAAACATAATTTCTTAAGACAAGAAAAATTTTTTTCGATCAAAATAATATTTTATTGAACGTATTCAGTATCATATTTCTTTAATTCAAGCACTCTTTTTTCTCAGTGTAAATATATGTCTATTCAAGTCAAGTCTATTTAAATTTCTATTTTTAATGGATATTTTACGCCCACATTAGAAATTAAAAGTGTATTCCAATTTCCGCATAATATTAGTTGTTTCCCAAATTTTGCTGGTTCAAAAAAATTGTTGTTAGGTTAAAAAACGATTTCATGAAAGAATAAACATTTTTTGGAGTTTTGGCAATTTCGCGCTGGTTAATGATGAACAAACAATATAATATCCATTTGTTGACAGACGAATGTCATATCTTCTATCTATAAGTAATAAGATAAGATCTAATTGTCGGCAAACAGATTACTTTTATCAGATCCACGTTGTTCGTTGATTGAAGAAATTAATTTTATTTAAAATGCCACACATATATATATATATATATATAGTTATATACCATTGCAGAAAAATTATACCGTCGAGTCAGCATTTCAGTAAAACGTACAAAAAGATTTTCAGTCCTTGCATATAGAGTTCTGTTAAATTATATGCTATCGAGAAATGCAAACGTTGAACATAGAACATATATGTATAATCAGTGTTTTCTTACATCAGCATTTTAACCTTTTCTACGCCTTTTTAGACTCGCTTAAAAAATGTCGGTTTCACATTTACGTAACGTTTCTTAAATGAAAAATTACGGTTATTATGGTACTGTCTCAAATTTACTACCAATCTTACAATTAATTCTTTAATTCTAAACTATTTTTTCAGTGAGTAATTTTTTTTCAGTAGTATTAATATATAGCACCTCTGGTCAATAACTCTTTATCTTCGTTTTTGCGATAAAAAATTATCTTCTCCGGCTCGTAAAGTAAAAAGCCAATTACGCACGATTGGCAGTTTTGCTCGCCTTGAGCATATTCACCTGGCATATTTGGCACGCTTCGAAAATTAAATGCCGTAGCAATTCGGGAATGCAACTTCAACTCAACTCAGAAATAAATATTTTTTTTTAATCAAAAAGCTTCTACTGATTAAAATGAATAATTTCTTTAATCGTATAGCGATTTTTTACTTCGTCGAAAACGTTTTCTCGTGGTGCTTATTTTGAACTTTTGTCTATGTGTTTTTTTAATTGGAATTATGTTGATCGTCCCATTCTAATTATTATTTTTAAACATTTTCTAGAATAAAAAAAATTTCTTTAAATCGGAGATCCAAATAAATTAAGGGTCATTTTGTAGATATTTGTCAATTGTTTCTGCAAATTAAAAATAATCTGGCTAAAAACTGAGCTTAGTATATGAAAAAGTATCGAAAGATAATGAGGCTACGGAGACATTATGTCAAAATAATGTGGCAATTATGTTTTATATATAGAAAAGAACGAAAAGAAACGTGAAGAAACTTTCGTTACGTTCTTTTTCGTTTCTTTCGAAATAAAACTTTGACGAAACACAATTTTGACATTGTGCATTCGTAACCGCATTACTTTTTAGTACTTTTTTATACTTAGCATTGCTTTTAGGTTAATTATCTTAAATTAAAGGATATTTGCTTGATTTAAACACATTCTTTTCGAATTAACAGAATTTCTGTTGCATCCAATTGACTGAAATGAAGAAAATTTACCGATTTAATCGAATTATCTTTCTTGACATACATCAAGGAAATATTGCTTTGATTCTACAACACTCAGAAAAATATTTACATATTAGAATCAAAGTAATGTTCCTTTGATTGATTTGAAGAATCTGTCTTCGGTTGAAACAAAATTGCCTTAATTTCAATAAATTGGCCTTTGGAATAATAAAGGTTGCATATGATTTTAAGAATTGAAATTAAATTATTAGTCAAGTCTTATAGAAAGAAGAAACATTACTTTTTATGAAAAAAGTTGAAAAATTACGAAAATTATTATTTTAATAACAGTTCGCTTAACTAAATATGTTCATTTGCTTAAAAATATTCTATTTACAAAATTTTTTAACGATTTCAGCTGTAAAAAATCATTTTTCAAATTTAAATAATTTAAGTTGCAGAGAATGTTTTCCCCGAAAAAATAAGCCACCATTGTTTAAAATTCAATCATTTTTCGAAAATTGTTAAGAAGTGATAGTAAGAAAAAATGAAATTACAAAAAACATTACATTTTTTTATTTAAAATAATGTTTTTTATTTGAAATTGCATCATTAGTAATATAATTTTATTCTTAAAATCATAGAAAAACTATTTTTTGAGAGATCTGATTTTTGTCACAACGACTATCGTAAATAAAACTTTCTCTGATTCTTCCTGAGGTCTTGGGGGAAGAAACCTTTTTCTGGATTGTTTAAATTTAAAAGTGATGTCTTCATGTGTGTGTACTGGGATGAAAGAAAATTTCTTTAAAGCAGTGGATCATTCCTGCTTCAAAAAAATAATATCTTTAACCATACTTCCGTACTAAGAAACCCGTTACGTGACATTGTCGATTATGTCGATTTTACCATTGCCAGGTATGCAAAAAGAGACCAAAATAGCAAAGTCACTGTAAGTTTTTGCTTAGTGCGGCAACATACATTAACGCCATTTTTTTATTCTAATTCCAATGCACCTCTTTTCTGGGAGTTTAAATTTCTGAAACTTTTGTGTGTAATTCAGGCAGCTTTCTCGGTTCATAACGGTTTTACAATTTAGTGCGCTTTGCGCTCGGGGCGAGCGCACTTCTGTACACATCGTACCCATCCGTTTATACTCATAGATCCATCTATTCAAGCACACACTCATGCATTCGCTTACAGCGTAAGTATGTGTGCATGCACAAGTGGGGATCCCGCAGTCCGCAACACAAACCTAGCCACTTGGACACGTACACAGGCTCTAGAGAAGAACAAAGAAAAGAGCCCTAGCGACCGGCAATGCGGCAACGCAGAGCGCAAAGCGCTTGCGCGGTTCAATCCAATGTGAGTCAAGGACGACACGTGCGGCTACAAACGACCTACTTATTTCTTGTGCTTCGGGCACAATCGGCCAGCGGCCGAACATTTCCGAACCTAGAAATAGGACGCCAGCAGACGCTAAGCTCCCCAACAGCTTCTCCCTCCTTGTTCTGTTCTATCACCCAAAAATTTATAGCGTTATAGCGATCGAAATTCACTGCGGCATATTATATCCATTCTAAACCTGTTCTCTGAGTAAGAGGAACAATTTTTCTTTTGGCAAATAGTCTTCTTACTCATAGGGTCTAAAATACGTTTGAAAAAGAAAATACACGGAGAGAGGAGGTTTTGTTGAATCAAAGAAATATGACATTGATATTGAGACAAAGAAACTAATTTGTTTGAATTAGTACAAAAATCAGGGGCGCACATACCATATAAGAGAAGTAGCGGTCGCTACCCAACTGAGTGGGCGGGTACCCAAAAAGTTGGATGGTTGGGGGTGGAAAGGATCATAAAATGCAGATTTTATTGAAAATAAAACTGTGAAAAGTATCATAAACAGAAGTTAATAAAAACCCTTTTTTATAAGCAATACTACGAAGAATGATTTCTTTGCTACCCCTGCAGCAAATCGATGGTGCCCCTGGTACAAATATTGCATTTATAAACAATTCGGGGTCTGGATCTGGACGTAATTAAAACAAAAATAACGACCGACTGGATTAATATAATTTTTTATTAAGTGAAACAATTAGGCCATACGACCTACTTATCGGTGAAGCCATCCCTCGAGTACTGACTCTCTGCAGTCTGCACCCTCATCCCCTATATCTACCCATCTATCGACCTACCAATAATCTAATCTAAGAATATCCATCTATTTCGAGTGGAAAGTTAACATTATTATAATTGTAGTAAAATAAAAAGAGTGATACAAAAATAAATCAGAGAAAGTGCCTTAAAATCAAGAAATTTTATTTTTGTAAAAAATAGAACATGTTAATTAATTTGGAGAAAAAATAGAGTTTTTCTATTTTTCCAACATTTATCATAATAATTTTTGATCAACACTTTTCGATTTCATTTTGGAGATTCTGGCACTGCCATTACATCATTTCTTTTTGTGTCATATGTATTGATTATATTTATTATATCAAGAATCACTAATTTTCTCCTCGCGCTTCTATCAAGAATTGAAATATAGGATACGCTGTCAGTATAGTCAAATATTTTTCAGAAGCTTGGCTAGATCCCCTTTTCAACTCCCCAAATTTTTTGAGACGACTAGACGCAGTTAATTATTAAATAATAAATATATTAAATTTTCTTGAAGTTTTGTGAACGTGATGTTTAAAAAAATATTATAAAAGAAACCGATAGTCATCACCTTCAACGTCATCGTCATCATCATCTGATCATCAATGTTTTATTCGAAGACAGGTCCGTAATAAATTTTGCATTGGATATCTTATTCATCAGCTTATTTTATGCCTACAGCAATTCACTTGAGCTCGTAAACGTTTTTTTTATCCTCAAATCGTTTTGCACAATTGCATTCTTCGACTTCCTTCTCCTCTCTTGTCAATTCTTTTCTCCTTAACAATCTCTTTGTACTTGTATTCTGCCAACAATCTCAGATAAAAAGACTTATATGATTATTTCTTTAAACACTATTATCCTCCAAATATAGTCCTACATTTTAAAACATAAATAGATGCACTTATAAAAAAATATAGCACATACTAGATCAACATTACTTCACCCATTTTTTAAGAAAAATATAGACTCGAATATAGAGAATCGTTCTTTTTAAAGATATATAATTTGAACCTATTGCTCAGAAAAAAATTGATTCACTTCGTAAACCATAATACACAGAATACACTACACTGCATACCATTTGCATAATTTGTGAATGTATAATGTATATTTTACCATTTTCTAGTTTCGTGTGTAGTACTAGTTATTTTCCGAGTTCAAGTATATATGCAATATGCATAGTATATTTATTTTCATATTGTGGAATTCCATGATGATATATATTACTAAAAGAAATACTATTTATTTAAGATTTAATAGTATTTACTCGCCTGGGATAATATTCCTTTATTCAAAATGCTGAGTCTTTTACAACAGATTTTATTATGATATACAAAATTCTGAAGTTATTTTCATTATTATGCTATGAGTTTAAATGTACATTGAACTGAGATTCACACATGTCATATAAAGTAGCGGATTCAATTGTTATGGCCAATGATCACCCCCTAATGATTGCCCTTTAACCTCATTTAAACCGCCAGTCCACATGAACCAATTCATAATTCAAAATGTACATTCAGGTTAAATTACATTGACACAAGAAATGTGGTGGTAAACTCAGTACGAAATTTGGTAGTACTTTCTTTTATTGCATTACAATTCATTCTCTCTCTAAATTAAAATCAGTGAGAAGGTGTTGTCACAGAATCAAGTCAGTAACGGCTTTCACTGATTAAACAATGAATTTTACTGATTATGTGGTTAGTAACAAATTAACTAAATAATTAAAATTCTGAACAATTAAACTATTTTTCAAACTCTTAATGATTTTTTTCAAAGGTCCACTTCTTACTGATTTATTTGAGAAAACTGATTCACATTTTTCAGGCAAATAGCATAATCTATTTTTTTTAACTAATTCTATTTAATGAAATTTTAATGTATAACTGAAAAATTATATCAAATTTACTTTTAACAAGTTTTAGTGCATTTTCTGTTACGAATTAATGATATTTGATTGAAATTGCAGGGTTTTTCACTGACAATTCAGTTAATTTTGGCTAATCATTATAGTTAAAGTGACCTATTTAACATTTAGGGAGTACTCTCGTTATTTAAATCAGTTAGAATTCACTAAAAAATCAGTGACTATTGGCTGAAATGCCAAGTATTTTTCACTGATTTAAAAGTCGAAAAATTTATTGAAGTTTCAGTAAAAGTCACTGAAATTTCATTAACGTTTTCTGCAACGAAAAAGAATTAATATTGAGTCAAGAAAATATAACGAATACGGACGATACAATATTTACCTGGATAAGAAAATATTTCTTGTAACAAGAAAATGTACTAGATTGAGCAAAACTTAATTTTCTTTGTTTAAGTATCATTTTATTGACAGGTCACATTTTCTTGGATCATGAAAATATTGTATCATCCGTATTCGTACCGATAATTTCTTGATGAATATGTCAATTATTCCCATATCTAGAGTATCAAATTGTTCAAACAATTAAAACCAATGTTCTGAACCTCTTCATTTTCGTTCAAAATGATAATAATTTTTTAATGAAACTCGATTCTTTTATTTCAGTTTTCATTTTAACTCAATTGTCTGAATATGAATCAATTAAAATTGTTACTAGTTTCAGTTATTTTTTACTGATAAATCAGTCAAACTTATTAATTCATCAGTAAAAAACTGACTCATAGCCTCTAATTAAAATTAGTAAAAATTTCAACTGACTTAAATTTAAATTTAAATCGAGTTTTTTGTTCGAGCAATATACAAGGATATTTACGAACAAAATGCAGATTTTTTTGCCTGAAAAAAATTGAACGTGCTTTTCTTCATAACGATATTTATTTATTTATAAAACTTGATATTACACAACTCAACAATTTTCCGTAACTCATCCCAGCTAGAAAAAACATCTGTTTTCCTAAAATCATCGTAATAATCCAAGTGTGAAGATAGAATCTACCTGCAATCATCGGGATTCATCCGATGTCCTCGAGATTCGAACGGCACGATTCCGTAATTACACGATGATCCCATCTCGCTTGAAAGAAAAGAATGACGCGGTGCGGAATACAGGTTACGTATACAGCATAGTATGCACGCATGCATACTTATCTACCTATAGTATGCCAAACCACAATTTTATTCCACACACACACTCAAAACTTATCCTCGAGGTCGGTGTGAATTACGGAAATCGGTGTGGCGGCCACTGCGGCGTCCTAGATACGAACCATACGGGAAATCGATAGAAAAATGGGTCAAAGTTTACCTGCTACAGAGCTCGGTTTCGGGTGGTACGAGGAAAGGAGAGGGATGGCAGAAAGAGCTTAAGATTCGTAGCTTTTTCAACTCCAAAGTACGGGAGGATCCCTTAGCTAAGAAGGAAGGAGCCGTGGGCACCTAGTAGTGGAGGGTGAAAGGGTGGGGGACTTCGACTACTAGAATAAGAGTGGGGACTAGAAGCCAAGTGCGCTTTTTGCTTTATCTGGCTTTATCTGCTCTCGCTCTTCGTGCTGGGAACACGCGTTTCTCCTTCTCGTCCGGAAATTTTCCAGCTGGTGAAAGTGCAAAAAAGTGATTATCGCGTTCTTAATAGTGAAAAAACAGTATTATTGAAATTTAGACCTGAATATTACAAAATTTACAAAATAGGTTTATAAAGTTATTTGTCCACAATACTTTGCGGTAATCTCAATTGATCACAAAGTGACTAAATTGAAAGACCAGCAAAGTCTGCATTACAGAAGTCTTTCAATCAACCGACTGTATGCTAATTTCAGAATAATTGAAAATGGTTTTCTGGACAAACAAGTAACCTAGATTCTTTTATAACTTTAAATAATTAAATTAGCTATCGCGCATCTTCAATGATAGGGTTTTTCTCTTCTGCACCTTGAACGTTTGTCTCTACTCGCTTTTTTCCCCCTCGTGGCTATAATTTCTGTCAATTTCTGTAATTCATTTCCGCGCGTGGTACGGCCAGTTTTCATCGCGCGGTGGTATGCGCGATTGCCGCGCTGGCGCTCCCGTGTGCGCAAGGCAGTCACGTGATGACACAGTCCCCGCGGGTGGTGGCCAATCGCGACTTGCGCAGCAAAGGAACTCCAATCAAAGAACCTCGCGACGCGAGTGCGCCGTATCAGATCGCTCGGTGGTGGGGTTAGCGAGAGTGCGGCGCGGACTACGCGCTCGCATGCACTCTCGTTCGTCGCAGCCCGCATTGAGAGTTGGTTGTGTCCGCGACCCGTTCCGTGCTTATCATTTAGTCTTCCACGGTGGCAGGCTACGATAAAACTCGAATTCCACGTTCAACCGCTTTTACCAAAGTGCCTCGATTTTCCATCAATTTCTGAGAAGAATGAAAACTTCGGGGCTCTACCTTGAGATTCTGCGGGCAATTTCCAGTGTGTCGCGCTTCCGCGTTCTAATTATCTCGGTCGACGCCATCTTGGATCCCAACTGGGTCACCGATTGTAGCGAGTTTGCCGCTCGTGCCGCGCTTTTTCCTCGTGGACTTCGACTCGCGAGCTCGTGACTCGAAGTTTAGCAGCTGCTATCAGGTTTTCAAGTTCTCGAATCTCGGGATTAAATTTTTTTAATTTGAATAATTTTGAAACGGTTTAAACTGTGTAGTGGAAATGTCCATGGTCGCGTGATAGAAACTATTCTTGAACTAGTGCAGTGGAGAATAGATTTTTCATATTTTAATATGATTCCCGTTTTTCAAGTCTTTCAGAATTCCTTTGTAATTCCAGTAGTCACGTGTCCCGCCTTTTTTTATTGCCTCATGCGTGTTGAATACATTAGTGTGATTTTTTTGCAATAAATTTCAAATATTTCTTCACGAGCCTGCAATTTTAGACTTTTTAGAGCCTCTGTCCGTACTCTGATATGTTTGAAATTTAATCCAAAAAAGTGGAGAAGTATAAGCCTTTATCAAATTTCCGAGAAGTATCCAGCCGTTCGAGGAATTCATTTCCCCAGGTAAGTTTTCTCCAGGTGTGACTCACAAAGTGTGGCAGCCTAACGGATTTTTCATCGTTTTTCGAAGTGGCTCTGGTTTTTCGCTTAAAGATGGCGGCCGAATCGACTCGTGGTGTGGGGCACTGTGACGCAACGATCACGTGACTGGACCGTGGCTAGGCAGTTCTAGCTGGGCCAGTGTGTGATCTAACGTTTATTACGCCAGTTGGAAGTGCTGCTCGCAAGCAGCTGGACCTGCTTTTTACGATCTAGGAGTCGCGGAGTTGGTGGGGGTGAGAATCTGACTTGGCTCTGCTTAGTCGATAGTCAGTCTTTTTCTCTCTCCTATTGACCCCGTGACATGTCACCGAGACTGATTGAGAGGAAGTGCAACGGATTCCGGAGGGCGCCGAATCTAGAACGATGGAATGTGGAACATGCGTTCAGACTCAGCAGTGAAAGCCTTGTTCCCTTAGCTGTGCTCACTTTTTAAGGCTCTGGGATCATGGAAAACACTGCGGCGAGTCTGGACTATCTACTAAAACTTTCTCCTCACGAACGAACGAACGATGCATCTTTAAATCCATTTTCGGATTACTTGTAGTGAAACGCGCCCAAATGTGCTGTGATTTTTGCTGAAATGGGAACTTTCTACATAAAGAAGAATACAATTCTTTCAAGATGGTGTACAAAGGTCCGATTTTATGTAAAATGAGCCAGATTGAACAAATCTAGGTAATGAAGACTTTCATACTCTGCAGCAGTTATTGTTTAAATGGTATAAAAAAAGTAAAAAATTATTACTTGTCGAGACATTTGAGTGTGATACTCGGGCACAGTGCCTCAGCTTAACAGAAGCTTCATTTAGCATATTTAAACTAAACATTTGGTTGAAACAATCTGGTTACACATAATTTGTACATAAAAGTGATCTCATAAAAATTATATACGCTCATATATACATATCTTTGTAACGATAGATGAATATGAGCGCTCATTTTTTGATAGAATCATTTTTATATGTCAATTATAACGTAGATTTTTACATCTTACGGTATAAAAATACTTTGATAAAAAACGATTCAGCAGGTACTGCTTCAGAAAAGTTTCAAGGGTACCTTTCGTTTGAACGTCTTTTTT
>CAKNWT010203519.1:0-14166 GCA_932066315.1 Andricus coriarius | reverse complement strand
AAATAATTCGAAAAATAAAAAAGTAACAACTTTTTTTATGAGAAGAAGAAGATGTGAAATTAAATTTTCATTTAGGATATATATTTCAAAACTTAAAATTCAATACTTTATTTTCAAGTGCTCAGGGGCCTCCCCACTCCAGCAAAATAATTCTATATCTCCTTTTTGCATCCGGCGCCTCAATTGTTGTTTGTTAGGGAAAAAATTTATGTTTTTGCCGAAACAACACAAGATATGAACAAACATTTAAAAATAAATTTTAATACAAAAAAAATTTGGATCATTTTTTGATAATCTGCGTTTTCAATTTTTGAAATTCAAACACTCATAACTTGGTCAACATTTTTTTCGACATAATTATAGCGCAAATAATTTGGTGACTTCAGCCCCTAAAATGCAAAATATATAGCAGTTTTATGTAAAATTTATGTTGAAGACGGTATTTTTTGAAATTTTTTCTATATGCATTATTTTTATTCCATGAGTGACAAGTTTCCACGTATTTTAAAACTTTTTTTCAATTGTTTCAACAATTATTGTTTGTTTCAAAAATATTTTGTCCCCAATAAATCGTAAAAAGTTAATATTTTTCAGGATAATTAATTATAAAATAAATAATCAGTTGATATAGCTGATGAATTTCAAAAGTAATCTATTTTTTAAAACATATTTTGCAATTGTTAAAACAATGTTTATTTTCACCTTTTTTCCCCACCAAGTCTTGAAAAGTTGGTATTTTCTTGAACTAATGGCACAGTTAACTAATGTAATAATATTGGTTGTGAAAAGCATTTTGCAATTATCTAAACAATTAATATCACTTTCTGTTTTTCATAAAAAAGATGGAGAAAATGAATCGCTTATTAATCAGTATTTTCTTATCTCAACGAAATCGACCTGAAAAAGAACAATCCATAATGTAATTGAAAAAAAATTGTTGACACAATGATTAATGGTTATTGCTTACAAAATTACGGTATAAGTTCTGAGATAAGAAAATACTGCATAATAAGCGACATAGTACAAGAGATTCGAAAAAAACTAGAATTTTCTCCACTTTTCCTATGAAAAGACGCAATTGAATAATTATTAATTGTTTAACTAATTGCGAACTTTCTTCTACAAAAAATACCACTCTTAACATTCATTAACTGCTTTAATAATTACAAAAAAAGTAACTTTTCAAGATTTACAGGGGGAAAATGGTTCAAACAAATGAACATTGTTTAAATAATTACCAAATGTGTTATAAAAGAAATGTTACTCGTGAAATTCATCACCTGTATCATTTATCCCGAAAAATAATAACTGTTCACGATTGACAGGGGAACACAAAATATTTTAAGCAAAAAAGTATTGTTTAAACAATTCCAAATTAGTTTGAAATACTTGGAAACTTATCACTCATAGAATACAAATAATCCATGTTGGAAAAATTCAAAAATTACCATCTTTAGCATAAATTTGACATAAAAAATTATTCCTGAAACATTCCTTAAGAGGTGACTAAGCTTAAATTTACAAAAAGTTAATGACAAGTGCGTATCGATCACAAAAAATCTAATGTTAAATTTTTACAGGTGTATAAATTTAGACCACCCACATTTTACTTCTCTCCCGCGAAAAGAAAGTTTCGACAGGTTCTGCCATCTATCAGGCAACTGTAGTTTCACAAATCGTTTTTACCTACATTTTTCCAAAATCAATTTCAAAATTGTACTGTATCAAAGGTATTATAACACTCTTTTGCAATCTTAACAAGCAAAATCAATAAAATGATCAAATCCAAAGAATAATTTTTCTACATTTTGAGGTTAGAAATAAAATTTGAATGTTAGCATCATTAGCATTCAAAACTTTCGTAATATTTCCAAGTATTGAGGTTAGAACCTGCTTTGCAGTTGCAACGATCGAGATAATAAGTCTTCGGGTAAAATGCAAATAACTTTGCCGATGTTCATTAGACTTGAAAAATGTTCTGTAAGCGCAAGTAGCATGATTGATTTCAAATCATGTGGGTGGACAGAGCCTTGTACACATACAGACACAGAGAAGTGGTTAAAGTACCGTTAGGTTTGATACAGCGCGTCTGCTAGTCTGCACTTTATACAGTCTTTCTTGGTTCTTTGAAAGGGATGGAGTAAAAAAAAGCATTACATAAAGGGGACAATTATTGTCACTAATGGTTTCGCCGCCTTTAGTTCGAAATGGATGCGGCATGAAGAGGCTGCCATGCCATTTCTCTGGCCATTTCCCTTTGAATTCCACCCCCACCCAACCTTTCATTTTCCGAGTTTCCGGTTCCGCCACGGCTTTGACAAGAAAACCTCTGTATTTATAGATTCGGTGGTTCTCGTGCCGTCTCTGGTGTTATCAGACTTTTTTTTAAAATTCAAATTAAACGAATCCCATTGCGTGAGTGTGAACGGAGGCGTATCTCGAGTGAAAAACGTTGAATTGTTTCTGTCTTCGGACTGGCACGAAAATGTCAGAACGCTGGTGAATCACTCTTTCTGTTCTCTCGTCTTTTATCCATCCAAGTTCGTTGATCTCGAGAAACAGGTAAGTCTCGATTTTGATTTCAGTGCAAGTGCTAATTTTTAGAATTGAAAAAAAGTGATAGTGTTTACTGATCAGGCTCCAAGATAGAGCAATTCTCACCAGATTCTCACATATTGGAGCAGTTATTTGCGGAATTAAATAGGTTAGGATGACCGGTTCTGTTTTCCTGTAGGGTTTGGCAGATTTTCTAGTTTGTTTATCAACAAAAGTGAAAAAGTTGCTTTCGATATCAGTTTGGGGCTTATTGTTAAATCGTTTTCTAAATGAATTCACGGTATGCTGTTTGGTGCAATCAGCAATCCGTTTACTAGGTATAATGTCTTCTATTTCTTGCACGAAAGCGACTTTCCTTTTACGGATTTAATTACACAATTTTCATAGGAGTATACTTTCTATGGTTCGATTTTTCCTTCTAAACTTCAAGCCTTACAAATCGACTGATAATTCGTCAGTTATTTGGAAACTCCGTGATCAAGTAACAAAGTTTAGGTAAACGTTTTTTTACGTTAATTGATTAGTTATATTTAGAATTCTTTTTTTGTTCGTTGCTATTTTTATCCTGAATTTTGGATAATGCATACAATTTTAGTACGCCTTGTATTTATTAATTTGTCAGTTAAACCCTAACGTTGGGGGTAATAATTTAAACAAACTTTTTCAGAAATTTGTTTTAGTGAAAAAAAAAAGAATTTAAATCGTACGTTAATAAGATTTAGGATGGTAGACGAAAAGTGTCAACTTTGGTACCCTCTATGGTCCACAATAATTAATCGTTAATTTGTTTCCGTTAAATTTCCTGGAAAAGGTGAGCCTACGGTAAAAAAATAAGTTGCAACTTTAAAAAAGTATACTAATGTAGATACTTTTTGCTAATATTTATTTTACGTAACACTATTAATATTCCAGTTTTTGGTATTTCAAGGCAAGCAAATGTTTAATTCTTAAAATAAGGCCATTTTTCAATACAATTGATTGGAAGATTTTGATTAATTAAATTGATTTGTGTGAGAGGTGATTATGTATAACTCGTTTGCAAAAATGAAATGTAACAGGGTTGTTTCAAAAATATGATTTAACTCAGATGTCCTTGCACTGTCAATTTTCTTGTAGATTTTGAATTTGGGTAGTTTCCTGAGTATTTAGCAACAAGAGTCTAAATCTTGCATAGAGACGTTTTTTTTAGGTAACTCATTTTTTATGTTACAAAATTGTATTTTTAGTTTTTTTTTATGCAAAGTATATATATCAGCATAATAAAAATGATATAAGATTTCTTTTAGAAAAATTAGTCAATTTAAAAATAACAAGATAATTTCATTCCAATTCCACTGAAATGATGAATGTTTCTTTTTAGTTGATTCTGGACCAATCTATTAAAGTTATTACATATTCCAAAAAGGAAAAGAAATTATACCAAAAAAAATCACACATTTCTAACATTGCTAATTTCAAATAATTCTTTAAGCAATATATAAACAAAAACAGACAACTTTTGATAAATTGAGGCAAAATGTTTATGCCTCAATTGAAAATTTATTTTTACAAAATAAATCTTATTATATTATTGTTATTATTCTGAAAGGCATACTTTATAGAAAAAACCTACAAGAAAGTTTACAGAGTAAGGACCTTTGGGTTAAATCATGTTAAGACCCACAGTGCTTTTAGCTCTTTCACATTTTAAAGTTTCTGAATTCAAACTCTAAAACTTCTAATTGTTAATTAGAATGTTCCCAATTCCAATAATATTTCATATTGGAGTTTTACAATTTGAGTTATTTAGACTGAATAATTTACATAAATAAAGGGTGGCAGTACGGAATTAGATAACCAACATTTTTATGAAAAATGGGTTTATTGAATTAAAAATTCCTTGAAAATCAAATAAAAGGAGTAATCGAGTTTTTGAAAATCTCATTTTTTTATACAATAATTTAACAAAAATATGTCACAAAATTGTTGTTGAAATCTTAACGTAGGAATAATTTATTTCAACCTTTTAGCATTGATATTTCTTTAAATTATTAGAATTCAATGAAAAAATGTACTTCCTTATTTTTTCTCTGAGTTTTTGGCAAAAAATGTCTGTCTTACAGTGAAATAACGATCTTCAATTTTGATTTTCAGGATCATTTTTCTGCATGAAACCATATTATTCGGGTTGTAATCGTTATCCAAAGTCAATTTTGAAAACCCATGAAATTTTAGTCTTAAAATTCTCGGTCGATTTTTCTCGGAATTGGCTAACTTTTTTAAATCAAACATTTTTTTGGCTATTTAGATATTTAATATCTCGGTAGCATGTTTTGATTTCTTTTTTTAACCGAAAATTGAATTTTTTATCCTAATGCACAGTCGAGCTAGGTTAAATTTTAGGTGTGAAACATATATGGTCTCAATTTAGCAACACTTCAACGTGGGAGTGGACTTCTGTTTTATTTTGAAATAATGACTTAAATTTTACAGAATACTTTTTCGCTCCTCTGAAAAATTCCCATTTTGTTGGTTATCTAGTTCTGTACTGCCAGCCTTCAAATATGAATAATAAACTTTTGAAAAACTTGTAGGTGAAAAAACAAAAGAAAATGCAGTCTTATTAGAACTTTTTTCATTCATATTTCATAACATAAAAAATTTGGAAAAATTGCTTTGTGAATTTTCGAATATTACATCAAAATTGACATCCTATTAAATTAAATTTATGTTCCACCAGACTATAAAAGCTTATCGAAACTTAGTCCAAATTTGAAAAATTCGCACTTCCCTTTCTAATTTTCTCATCTCATTAAGTGTCTAAACTGACATATGAGTTTGAATCTAACCGTATCTTAGAGATCTATATTCGATGACGAAGTGTCAATCATATTTAATTTTTGTTCATAATTACAAGTGACGTATATTCACCCCTATTTGAATGATCGGCTTGTATTCGACATGTATTCAACGAAATTTTCTACAAAATTCAGGATGACGGAAGAACCAATTGGCCGGTGTCCCTCACCATCCGGCGACAGCAGCCTCTCCGGGGGTGGAGAAATCCACGCATCCGCAATCGTGGCTTCCTTAGAGGAACGCTTAATGGACATCACTGCTCGACATTCTCTCAACGCTCTTCGAACTCCACCGACGAAGAAGGCCAAACGAGTCCGCTTTTTCCGCAACGGGGACAAGTTTTACACAGGCGTAGTAATGGCCGTGACTCCAGAAAGGTACAGAAGTTTTGATAGTCTGGCTTCCGATTTGACAAGAGCCCTTGTCTCCAGCGTCACGTTGCCCAGTGGAGTTCGAGCAATTTACACCATGGATGGCAGAAAAGTCCAAACTGTTGGTGATTTGGAAGACGGAAAATGTTACGTTGTTTCTGGTCAGGGAGAGATGTTTAAGAAAGTGGAGTACTCTTCATCCAAAGTGAGAAGAGGAAGTTCCTTATCGGGTTTACCCCAGTCTCCGGCTGGTACCGGCAGACAAATAAGTGCAATACCTGGTTGTGTTAAGGCGAAAATCATAACTTTGATCCGCAATGGCACGAAGCCAAGAAGGGTTGTGAGGTTGTTACTGAACAAAAGGAACGCACCAAGCCTCGAGCATGTCCTGGAGGCAATTACAGAAGCTGTGAAGCTGGATTCAGGTGCTGTGAGAAAAGTCTACTCGCTCTCGGGACAACAAATTAATTCTCTGGATCAGTTTTTTGAGAACGAGGAGATATTCGTGGCCTGTGGGACTGAAAAGCCTACTCAAGAGGACTTTGAGCTTGTCTTCGAGGAGTCTAAATGCGTTCAGAGTTTCCGACGAGGCGTTTGCCCTGTTAAGAGACAAGGTGGGCCAATGCCAAAAATGCCTCGCAAGTCAGGCAAGAAGTCATTGACTGCTCCTCAGGTCAGGACTCCAAGTCCTGCGTCGCTTATTTTACCGCAGCCGCTTAGGTTGCATTATACTGTTGGACACGTCATCGGAGATGGCAATTTTGCAGTTGTTCGGCATTGCGTGCATAAGTGAGTATATATTTGCTTCTTGTTTTTAAAGATAATTATTAATGCAACTAAAAATGAAGACATGAGGAGAGAAATTATTTTATTGTACTGAATTCGGTTTTAGATTAGTCACTCGTTTAAGATAAAGTGAATATAGTAACTTTTTAAACTGAAAAGATCACTTTAGTCACTTTTTTCAATAAATTATTTCATGGGATAACCATTATTGAATTCAGGTCTATACCTATTTCTGATTTTTCCTGAATTCTTTTGAAATATTTTAGATTATTTTAAAAGAGTCTTAGGAATTTTTAACAGATTTGAATAATTCAAAGGGCTTGCAAAGGATGTGATATATTTTAGGACATTTAAAAATATTTCAAGGCATTTTCAAAAGATACATATTTCCCAAGGATTTGAATAATTTCAAGGTATTTAAAAAATGGTATGGGGGTTTTAAAGAATTTCTTTGAATTTTTGAAGATTCAGAACGATTTTATATGACCTATAAGGGTTTAGAATATTTAATAAGATTACAAGAGATTTCCGAGTATTTCAATTATTTCATCAGATTTCATGTAATTTGACGGGATTTTATAATATTTTAATGGATTTTAAAGAATTTATTCATGAGAATTAAGGGATTTCGTAGGACTTCAAAGATTTTGAAATCTTTCAAGGTAATTCCAAAGATTGTAGGATATTTTAAAAGATTCCAAGGCATTTTCAAGAGATTTAATGAATTTCAAAGGACTTTAAGATATTTTTAAAGAGTCCAAGAAATGTTTAATACATTTAAGTAATTTTAAGGTATTCCAAAGGATCTTAAAGATTTTAGAGTATTTTTTAAAACTTTCAATTAATCTTCAAGAGTTATAAAAAGTTTCAAGGAATTTCGAAACATTTCAAAGGATTTGAAGTATTTAAGGGTGCATATTTTAAAAAATCATTTCAAGGCCTTTTTAATTAATGTCAGTAATATTATGGGATTTCAAAGGATCTTAAATACTTGAAGGTATTTAAAAAAATTCCAAAGCATTTTTAAGTGATTAAAAAAATGCAAGGGAGTTCCAAAGATTATAATGATTTTAAGGCCATGTGACGAGTGGGTCACGTGACCAAGCTAGTCCTCAATTTTTCATTGTAAACTTACGTCCAAAAGAAATAAGATATTGCGCTCAAAGTTTGGGAAATGAAAGAGGAGACACTAAAGTTCACGGCTCTACTCTTTTTCGGTAGAAATGTTGAAAAAAAATTTATTATCGATATTTTCCATTGCAAACTTACGTCCACACGGAATGAGATATCGTTTTGAAATTTTAGCACGCTAATTAGAAGGAAAAAATACCGACCGTACTGCAGAACACGCAAGAAATTTTCAATTTTGCCAATGGGCTAGTTATGTGGTTTATATTGATAAAAGTGGAGCAAAACAACAAGAACTGGTGACAAACATTATACACAAATAGTGCAAAAAGTAATGTTTAGTTAGTTAGTCTGGCATACGTATCCGCTGTCTCAGAGCAGCACTATCGCAGCAAGCAGACAACTTCGTACTTCCACGGGTCTGTTGGTAAAACAGATTGCATGATTATTATTTACGTCAAACATATGCCGTGAAGCCTAAATGCATCGGTCGATATTTATGCTTTTCATAAATAAACTTTTTTCTTCCCCCAATTCTCTGCCTTGCCACAAGCGATCCTTTAATATTTATTAATATTTTCCGAAAATATTTCCGCGTTATTTTAACTTTTATTTTTAAATATGGGTAAAAAAAATATTGATGTGAGGACTGACTTGATCAGCTGTTACACTCGTTACATGGTCTTAAGGAATTTAAAGAAATTTTCATGCGCTTGTAAGAATTTCCTAGCATTTCGGAAGATATGGAACAATTTAATAAGACCTTTAAGGTTTTATGATATTTTAAAAGATTGCAAGGTATTTTATAAGATTTCCGAGGATTTCAATGATTTTAATGCTCAAGGTATTTTAATAAATTTCCCAGGATTTCAGGAAATCAAAATTCGCTTCAATTTTACTGAAATCAATGGAATTTAAAAAAAATTCAAATTTATTTGAATTCTTTTGAATTTAACTTCAATTGTTTTGAAGTACATGATGCACTCTGCATATAGGGGAAACCTCCCTACAGTGGATAATGCAACCTACAGTGGATAATCATTAATTAAAAATACTAATGTATGTAAAATAATTAATTTAATTTAATTAATAGTTAAGACTCTATATGTTTTAGTAAATTCATATTGAAATTAATTATTTTCATTTCATGTGTGCTCTTAATTAATGATTATCCACTGTGGGTTGCATTATCCACTGTAGGGAGGTTTCCCCTACTCTCCTGTGTGCCGCTGTATATCCCCCCTCCCCCTCCCTGAAAAATGTTTCTGGCTACGGCCTTAAGTATTATGAATCGAATTCTTTTGAATTCTTTTCAATTCAAAAGAACATTAGTCACATTATTAATTCACATTAGTCACTTTTTGGGTTGGAAATTAGTCACCTTTGGTTTATTGTTCTATTTAAATAGGTCACTTTTTTCAAACAAATTAGGCTGAGATAACCCTGAGAATAGTAAATTAATAATTTATAAATTAAAATAAAACTCTTTTTTATTCAATTTGTAAAATATTTTATATGAAAAATGTTACATGATTAGAATTTTGATCTTTAAATATTCATGGTCAGGGAAAATGAAAAATTAGTCAGGGAAAAGTCAGGGAATTTTGGAAATGAAGTTTTCCGGCCGCCCTGAATATAGTAGGTATAACGATGAGAATTTCAAACCTAAAATTTATTATTTAAATAGAAAATCTTCTAAAACTTTAAAAATGTACTTGATATTTCCAACCTTACATTCAACGGATTTTTTTCTTGATTCAAATTCGAGAATAATATCTTTTCAACAGTTGATGGAGAGATAAATTATCACTGTGGTATATTAATTCCGTATAGAACATAGTTTGTATGAAATATCTAATGATGTATCTTTTTAAAATAAACATATATTCCCTTGTGTGATACAGATCAACTGGAGCCGAATACGCGATCAAAATAGTGGATAAGTACAAATGTCAGGGAAAAGAAACAATGTTAGCGAGCGAAGTCGCAATTCTAAGACAAGTTTGCCACCCAAATATTATAAGTTTAATCTCCGAACAAGAGACAACAGACCAGCTATTTTTAGTTATGGAACTAGTAAAGGTATTTTTTAAGAGTCTTAAGTATAATTTAAAATCATAAGCTTAATTTTTTTCTTGTAACTATGGTTGCAATTACAGTACAACATTATTTAATTTCACAGGGAGGAGACTTGTTCGACGCAATAGCAGCAGCGACCAAATTTTCAGAATCCGAAGCGAGCGTTATGGTTGGACATTTAACATCTGCTCTGGCTTATCTGCATTCTCATCATATAGTTCATCGAGACGTCAAGCCCGAAAATCTCTTAGTTGAAATGGAAGGAAGTCAAGTTCGGTGCCTGAAATTAGCTGACTTTGGACTTGCTCAAGTCGTCGTTGAACCTTTATTCACAGTTTGCGGAACTCCGACCTATGTCGCTCCGGAAATTCTCGCAGAAATGGGATATGGCCTAAAGGTAGATAATACTTTATTAATATTTAAAACCTAATATTACTTTAGTAACAGGATTCGGACTCATGTCATTATTAACACTATTGGGCACTTTTTTTGAGCTATTCAACTATTTTACCACCATTTTCTCGCAATTGGCCGCTAATGTCACTATTTATTCACTTTGCATTTAATAATATTTTCGAACTTCTCTGATTGGCTAAAACAACATGTTTACCATCCCAAGTACAGAAATATATCAAAATAGTCTCAAATGCTAATATATGAGTCATTGCCAAAAAATTGCGAAATTTAGACTATGTCTTTTTAATGGGGCTTTAAAATATCAACTAAAATATTGTTTTTTTTTTTATATGTTTCACACCAAAAATTGAACGAAAATATCAGTTGCAGAGATCAAGAATCATTTACCTGCATTTTTTGTTAATACAAGCGGATTTGTGTACATTTAAAACTGTTTTATTTTATAAAAACGCATTGAAATACCTCAAACCCTCTGGAAAGTGTAATAGTATACTAAAGTAAATTAAAATAAAAAAGAATTAAATAAATATTATTGATTTAATATTGTTAATCAGCTTAATATTGTTGATCAGCTTTGTCAGTCTGAATGAGACGACTGGAGTTGAAATCTGAATGCATAGTGGAACATAAAACCTATAAAAAAAGTTACCGCAGTGTCACCGAGTAGAATATCAAATTTCGAAATTGTTCAAAAAATATTTAGAGTATAGTAATAAAGTATAATAATATTTTTGGCAGTGTATCCACATTTCCAATTTTCTTATTTTATTCGGAATCATTCGCCATTCTGAAAATTTTTGAATTTTTTGGCATATTTGCCATAGGTATAGGTAGTCATTTTTCTGGGTTTTAAAATGAATTTTTTTGCTAGCTTTGAAAAATCCTTTAAGCAGTTCAAGATTTGCTACGGATAACAATACAGTATAAAAAAATCAAAAAATGATGAAAGATTAAAAAATATATAAACAGCATAATTTAAAAATGATCATGTGTGAGTTTATCTATTTCTAATTCTTTCAGCTTTTTCATTATTTCAACTGTCCAAAAAACGTTTTTTTTAAATGGCTACCCCTTTAAATTATTTTTTTTTTGTTTCACAACGTCCCCTGAATTTTGGCAGAATTAAAAAAGATCTTAGAGGTATTTTTACAAAAAAATGGCTTATTTCATTTGAATTGCCCTTGCTAATGGATTATTTTACTTTGGAATGCATACATTTTTTTCAGTGAAATACGTCACAGATTTTTTTGACAGAATTAAACAAATATATTTAGGGGACTCTCAAGTCCATTTTTTGCACAAAAAAAACGAATGATACCCCTGAAAGTATGAAAGAACAGAGAGGTCCGTTAAGTTAGATACTTTCACACGCTTTAATTTGATCGACGTGTTTTTCCATGCGTATTTTTTTTATTTTGTATGTATTTTTCTATACGTATAGAGTTTAATCTAATTTTCTTAGTTAAAAAAACAAAAAGTTACAAATTGGAATTCTTTATCTGAAACGTTTACTTTGTATTCTTAAAAAAAACAATTGCTCTCGAAATTTCATACTACTTATGTCACCCAAGCGACTTCCTTAAAACCATTCTAGTCTATCCGAGGTCTGGATGTCAGTTTATTTTTATAAAAAATGTAATTTTCCTATTCTGTTACTATTTTACAAAATTTATACCACCATTGACACTATTTTCGATCTGTGAAGTGATTTCGAGCCTTGTAATAATTAAAAATTGTTCCTATTTTTTATCTAAGTATTTTTTAGAATATACTTAAAATTACCCTAGATTTAATGCTCATCGCTGCGATCAAACTAAACATGAACTGCTTTGCTTTTATCTTAAAACTAGTAGCATGTGGCTCGAATGACATTGAGTCTAATGTAATTCAAATTCTAGTCTAAAAAATATTCGGAGAAGATAAATACATCAATCTTTTTGATTTAGATCGACGTGTGGGCTGCCGGAGTCATACTCTATATCCTACTGTGTGGTTTTCCTCCTTTCGTATCGCCTGACAACGAGCAAGAAGAATTATTCGAAAGAATTCTCAGCGGACAATATGAATTTACATCGCCATACTGGGACAATATTTCCGATTCGGCAAAAATGCTCATTTCTAACATGCTTCAAGCACAACCAGAACTTAGATTCAGCGCGGAGGATGTTCTTGATCACCCCTGGCTTACGGTAACTTTATTTTCTTGTTACGAAAACGATAGAATACCCTATCTTAGCTATTCGCATGGTTCAACTTGGTGCGGAGAATGACAGACGAATTTCATTGCTGATGAGTTAAAAAGGTCTCAGAGCTTTCTGCTTTCTTAGATGAATTTTCAAAGTAATTTCTGGGGAAGGATTCATTATATTTATAGCAAAATAGAGTTTATTGTACACAAATTTAATTTATTAGAATTTCTCATGTTTGTTAATGTAATTATCTGAATTAATAGAGTTTCTAAATCTGATAGAAGTTTGAATTCTTTCCAGGATTTAAGGCTTCTTTGAGTTTGGTTCCCTAGCAAAAAAATTAGAAAAATAGCGAATTCAAGATTGCATTTCAAATTTTAGAGTATTTTTTTATTATTAACTCCCTTAATGTGATATTCTTTGCACTTTAGATTGACTTGAGATAATTCTGCACATTTCTACTTCTAAACTTCTTCATAGTGGTTACGGATTAAGGCAATTAATTTTGAGTTCTTTAAAAGTACTCAAGGATTTTTAGAGGAAAATATTGTTTAAAAGCAAAGGTTATAGAAGAGAATTTTTCTATGATTTTAGAAAACTGAGGAGCCGGAATTCTTATTAGAATTTGTTGGATGCCTTTGAAATTCTTTAAAATTCCTTAAAAACTTTGACAATGATGTAAGTTAAGGGCAGTTTTTTAAGTTGTGGTTTTAGGTTATTAATTTCTCCACACTTTCCTGAATATGATTTCCTGAAAATCTTGATTGTCACAACAAATTTAGAAACTCAAAGAAAACAGTTCCACAAATGGTTAAAAATGCCTTTCTTACTATTGTGTCTACTTTCTTTATTTCTGACATAGTTACTAGATACCATTCATATTTAATACATTTTCAAAATACACTTTCACTATTTTTTGTTTTCCAGAAGTTTTAATTCCTAAACAATCAAGAGCTTTTCAGTCCTTTTTGCTTTGGGTTAATGGATTATTTCTAGGTGATTTTTGGCGAGGGTTTAACATTTGAAATGGGTTTAAATTACTTCTACTTTAAAAAAGGTTGAAAATTGGAACGTACGAACCTCTCAATTCTTAGTTTCCTATTTTTATCTTTTCACCTTGTTCCCGTTTCTTTCCATTCCGGGATAAATGCATCCTCATTCTACATGGAGAAAAATTGATGTTTACCCGTAACATCTAGATGTTTAGGGTTAACATATATTCAATATTTTACTGTAATAGGACAATCTAGATCTAGGATATTAGAGGTTATAATCGGCAGATATTAAAAACTATGCACATCGCCAATTAACAGAATATTCGGCACTAAATTGGTCATTTTTGGTTGAATTCAACTGTTTTTGATTTCAATTTAAAATTATTTCTTGGTTGACATATCAACTATGTATTATATTTTTAAATTGAGAATTAATATTTTTTATGGGAAATTCAACTATACTCATCTCCCAATTATTTGCCGGCCTCGGGTCTTGTCGACACAGAATCGAACGCGTTTTTTTCATGTGTCAGGACCGCATATACAACTTCTGATAGAGCACTGACTATCCGAACAGAAGCAGAAGCAGTCAAGCGTGAAGCCGGCACAAAACCGGTCGGCACAGAATCGGGAGATGAGTGTACTTGGTTGAAAGTTAAACTTCTATGTTGAAAATTAATTTTTTTTTGTTAAAGATTCATAATTTTAGTTGACAATTCAACTATTTTGTTGAAATTTTTTTTTTTTTGCTTGAAAATTCAACTATCTGGTTAAAATAAAACTTTTTTGTTGAAAATTTGTCCCTTT
>CAKNWT010203463.1:0-13955 GCA_932066315.1 Andricus coriarius | reverse complement strand
TACATTTTTATAAAATTTTATCAATTTTGCAATGGATTCTTTAATTAATACAATTTTTGTTAAGAATATTACATTCTTTAGCAAATTTACGTGAAAATGAATTCAATTTTTAAAAACAAAAAAATCTAGGCGGACATGAACCTATGTTTTAACCTAGGTCTAAGCATAGGTCTAAACCTAGGATAGACCTGGCTTTTTCTTTCGGTCACGTGGACCAAGTCCCAAGAAACGACCAGGTTTTTTCGGGAAGTGTGCTATGTGGGTAATTTGTGTCCAAGTTAAGCTATAATGAATGAGGATGATAGCGAGTGAGTGAATGAGGCAATACAATTTATATTACTGATGGTGCTTTGGAAATCAGTGCCCCCCTAGACAAATGCAGAGAATAAAAAGTGTTAGTTTCAAATTTTTTTGGAAAGTCCGGGTTAACTGTGCCCCCCTAAACGAATGGATGCAAAAAAGTGTTTAAAAACATTCGTTTAACTTCAATCGCACGTTGCTTTTCTTGTTTTGTTTTCCCGATCCTGTTCAATCGAATGCCTAGAGTATTCAAAAAGAGTAGCTTAACATTTGTTTTGTTTCAATTTTCCGATTAACATTATTTGGATTTTGTTTCCAATTTCTTATTTGTCTAATACAACATATTTATCTAATACAACTTATCTGTTGTTTCAATATAAATTTTCTTTTATTTAATTTATTTTGTCTAGCATTTTTCACGCTGCACCTATTTTCTCATTCGCATGCTACTTATTAAGTAATGTTTCTTATGTTTCTATAATTCGATTATGTATTTTTTTCGTAAGATAAATTCGACCAGGTTTCGCAGTACAATATTTTATAATTAAGACTATTCCTATTTTCTTCTCTTACAATAGTTAGTATGTTTTTGAGTATAGCAATGTCTTTCGATTTCCTTGTAAGCTTAAATGCCGATGATGATGTTTCCTGATCGAATATCCATATAATTAAAAGAACCCTTCTATTCCTTATTGGCCGGGTTATTCCATGTTGTATAAAGTCCGGAGGTCTTCCTGGATGTTTTCCCCACTTTTTCACTTGGTTGAGTATTATGTAAGGTGGCTTGGCAGGAAGTTTTCGCCACTTTTTCCAAATTAATTTTTATTTTTCTCCGCTCGAATACTTTTCAATGTCTCCTGGTGAGGATTCAATATTCCATTGATGAATAGGCTGCGTACCTTTTGTTTGAGTATATTTGTTTGAAAGCATAGGTGGCCTTATTTTATTTCCATTGATAATATTTGTTCCACTTATAGACAGGATATTAGCTTCAATTAATTTATGATTTATAATTTCAGGCTTCCGAAGCTTAGGAGTAAAATTTCCCAATCTTGTATATATTAATATATTGCTCTTCGATTCTCTTATAGATTAGAGATTTACGATTTCTCCAATGACATCTCAGGTGTCCAGAATTGCAGTCGCATTTTCCTTAAGTGTGGGTATATTATCTTTAAAATTTTCAAAAGTATGCTTTCTAGAGCCATCCATTCTATTTTTGTTTCTTCGAAAAGTACGCAATGTTGTTTCATCTTGAATAGCACATTGATTTATCCCTTTGATATTCACTTCTCTGAGCTGAGTAACGAAGTTTGCATCCTCACTGTTTTTCTCTTAAATGTTTTTTGGTTTTGAAAAACTGCCTTCTTTGATAAACGAAATTGTTTTAGAGATAATGGCAACGCTACCATTATCTGTAGATTCGCGCCAAAAAGTACTGACAATAGACATTCCAACTCTCTCTGTTTCATTACAAAAAATTAAATTTTGAGAAGATAAATAAGAAGTGCTATCATTTTGACTAAGATTGTCACCCGATTTTTTAATATTTTTTTCTTCATAACTAGATTTCACATGAGGGCTTTTTCTATTATATTATTAATATTTGCATGATCTCTTTCTTTTTTCTCTGCTTTTGTCTTTTTTTTTAACTTTAGTGTTATTTATTATTTTGTTTTCTAAATGCCTCGAGCCTGGTGCCCCATCTTTTGTAATTATTAAATCTTTTTCAGAGCCGAGGCTTACAAGTTTCCCTGGTCCTCGCGACTACAAAATAAATCATCATTTTCACATTATTGTTCCAGACTACATGTTTGCTTGTTTCCATAATTATTATGCGATATATCATTTTGCTGACTTCGCGATTGTAGATACCATTTTCTACCCTACCATTCAAAAGTCTTGAATTATTGTTATCTTGCGCTTGCGAGTTTGAGAAATTGGGACCATTTGATCATTGACCTTCTTTATGTGGATAATTTCGAGACCGGTCATCGAGTGCATCATGACCCGAGTCTTGATTATTAAATCCTCGATTTTGGCTATTTTCATATCTACGTCCTTGGTATCCACGACCTCCATAATCAAAATAACCCCGATCTTGTCTGTTATCGAAACCTTGGTTTCGATCATCAAGCCGCCCGAATATGATAGCCCTGATTTCGATAGTCATGTCGATCCTGGCCATCATAATCGTGGCTATAATTATTATCTGGTCTATTTTGATAATTTTGATCGTTTCGCCAATTATTTCCTTTTTGTGCCCTGTAGTTTTCTAAATTTGCCCCTCGGCGATCGCTCTCGAAACTTTCTTGATTTTGATAACCGCGTGGATATGTTTGATTTTGATATCTATTGTTTCTTTGGTAATTATTTCTGCCATCTCGACAATAACTAGAGTTTCCCTCATAATAATTCTGGTGATATACCGAATTGTCACGTGGTGAATATTGTTCGTGACAATTTAATGGCCCTGCTTGGTCCAATGATTCTAAAAATTCCAGGAATTCCTCGCTAGTTTTCATATTTCTCATAACAAAACCGGCCCTGACGTCCTTGGTAAAATGTCTTGACAAACTTGCTATTATTTCGGATTAGAGGGTGGTGGAATTAGATCTCTCGCGTTGCTGATCATTTTTAACGCGTATTCTGATCTTGTCAAATTGCCCGGTATGTAATACCCGTATTGTAGATCCTTTCCGACCCTAAAACTTATGTCATCATTCCAAATTTTTTTTATGAATTTGAATAGGAATGATGCTACGTCATCGCTCATATTATCACGTGCTAAACTCCACCACTCTCTAGCTGTGCATTGTAAGCAAGATTGTATTACAAAATGAAAATCGTGTGTTCGAACATCTACGGCTCTAATATATTGTTCGAAGTCGTTAAAAAACATCATAGGACGCTCACGGCTTGCACCCGAAAACTTTGGAACGGGATAATTTTTTACCCACAGAACTCTTCCATTTGTTGGTCCTATATTTCGATCCATTCGCGTTTGCAGTGTCAATTGTTGGTCTTCAAGATCTTGTAATCTTTTTCGATTTCGCATATTGGTAACAACCAAATCTGCTTGGTTTACATGTATTTCTTCAGTAACCTTTTTTAACACGTCGACTTTCTTTTCTACATCTACAATGTTTTCCTCTAGATATTTTCCTTGTGCACAACATATTTCTTTTTGGTTATCTACACGGATATGTATTTTTTTTGTAAGTGCTATCGCAAAAGAATCTACCCTATTGTCTAATTCCGTATAGGCTTTCTGTCTTTTCGCATAGATTTTTGCATGGAAGCAAGGATATCATTATTTTTAGTGAATGTCTTATAAACGTCTTCTCGTAGTTTTTCTATACTACTTAAAATATTTTGTATATCTTCACCATTGTACTCTAATTCCCTATTTTGTAAGCTAATTCCCATAATTAACGGATTTATAGGATCAGACGAATTATCACTAAGGTTGGCGTTCGATCCACCTGGATTTTCGGTTCGATCTTGGTTCAAACCATGCTCATTATTAATTTGTGAATCTTCGAAATTAGATTCATCAGTTGATTCATTAAGCGATATTTTTTCGCTATTTTCCATAGTGGATTTTGATAATTTGATTTTCCTACTTTCTCTTTTTTGAGGATTTTCCTCACCATCTTTCTTGTCTGACATTTTTACAAGAAATTCTTCACTACCGGATTACTAGAAAGAATTTCATTTATTTATCCCTGAAACAATGTATTAATTCATTTAAAAAAAACTTCACGTTAAATTAAATAATTGCTTTAAGATAGATAACTTTTTTATCATTTACATAGTGTCATAAATTTGCCAGTTTACATTTGTCGCATTAGTATTGTACATTTAACTCTCGATTTAATTATTCATTGAAGAGGTTAATGCGTTATGTTTCCATCACAATGAAATCAATTAACTTTATATCTTTCTATTATGATTTTACAACCTTGCTGCTGTCGAGTACGATTGTGTACGTGTGACACACGGGTCAACGGACGGCGCGAGGTTCGGGTGACGCGACGCACCTGTTTCCTAATTATGCTCACGCTCGAAACTCTAAGCATAGAATCAATGATAACTTCCCAAATCTCCCTTCTTTCAAAAACTTTTATGTCCCACCAGGGGTACCAGTTGTAGCATTATTCCACTTTTCAGATTATTTATCTTCAACAAGTATTCATTTTTAATCTACTTTAGTTGGTTTGATTCCAAATTTAACCGCATCGCTAAATCTTAGTTATAGAAACATGTCTACAGTACACTGGCGGAATACTGCAAGGTAAGGGGTCTTCCTCTTCTGCTGGGGTGCGATGCTAACTCCTACCGACGTTTCGTTACTCGGTCAGGGAGGAAGTCATCGGCATCGCTCTCTGTACCTGTACTAAGGAGTGCACTCTTGGAGGTACCGAGGTCAATTAGAGACGTGGACATCCTGGAAATGGCAACCAAGATTATCATGGAGGCCATAAAATCTACTTATGAAAGTAATGAACTATGGACTTCATTTACGAAGATAAAGGATGAATACAGGGGTGGAATATATAAGGCGAAGCAAGAAAGCTGGATCAACTTTTGCACAGACATCGAGAAAGGAGCTGAGGATACTCAGCGTCGGACAAAGAGACCTTGGCTGGACCTGGAAATGGCAACCAAGATTATCATGGAGGCCATAAAATCTACTTATGAAAGTAATGAACTATGGACTTCATTTACGAAGATAAAGGATGAATACAGGGGTGGAATATGTAAGGCGAAGCAAGAAAGCTGGACCAACTTTTGCACAGACATCGAGAAAGAAGTTGAGGATACTCAGCGTCGGACAAAGAGACCTTGGCTCGCCTGATCAAGGCACATTTTCCGGACAACCAAAGCCACCTGTGGCTTAACTGGGTCCGCAACGGCTGCTAGTCCACGAGATTGTCACCGCCTCCAGGGTCAGGTGGCCCTGAAGTCTTTCAGTTCTTAAAAGTCTTCTGGTCCGGATGGCATATATCCGGTCTTCTTACAGAAGGCTGGAGAGACCATCATAGATCCGCTCGTGAGACTTTCTAGGGCTAGTCCGACGCTGCCATATGTTCAGATCGCATGAAGAGGTACGGGAGTAGTCTTCATTTCGAAAGCAGGCAGGATCGGTTATACTTCACCCAAGGATTTCCTTTCTATCAGTCTCACATCTTTACTACTGAAAGCAGTGAAAAGATTTGTGTATAGATAACACTACCGGGTCTTATCAACTAGGCCACTTCACAATGAGCAACACGCCTATAGAGCTGGTCACTCGACCGAGACGGCCCTAACCGGAGGAGTAAACATAATCGAAGGACACCTGAAGCAGAAAGGCCTCGCGATTGGAACATTCATGGATACCGAAGGAGCCTTTAACTATACCGCTAGAGAGGTGGTTAGGGCGCCCATGATTTCACATGGTGTGCCTATTGCAGTCGTGGAATGGACCTGCCACATGTTGGACAACAGGATACTAACAACGACTAAAGGTTATACCACTTCATGTGGAACCGTTGACTGGAGATGTCCGCAGGGAGGCGTTTTATCGCCCCTGCTGTGGTTCTTGGTAGTGGATGCACTGCTTCATCTGCTCACGAGTTAGAACTACAACGTTATAGGCTACATGGACGATATACTGGTTATCGTGCGCGGCCAGCAACTGGATGCGCTCTTAAGAGTGATGCAGCAAACACTGGGGATAGTGGATTCTGGGTTTAAGAAAACTGGACTATCGGTCAATCCAAGTAAGATGGACGCGGTTATATTCGCCAAACGGTACAAGTGAGTAACCACGAGTACACTGGAATTGGGAGAAAAACAACTGGAAATCAAAGGGCGAGCTAAATATGTAGGAGTCATCCTAGATAAGAAGCTGTTATGGAACGAGCACCTGGAAAGTTTTTTACATAAAATAGCT
Source organism: Andricus coriarius (assembly GCA_932066315.1). Lineage (NCBI taxonomy): Eukaryota > Metazoa > Arthropoda > Insecta > Hymenoptera > Cynipidae > Andricus > Andricus coriarius. Next base: position 7,714 of record CAKNWT010203463.1, on the reverse strand, counting down.
TTCTTTAGTACTCAAGAAAGCCATTTTATGTGAAAAAAAAATAATATGAAAATCAAAAAACACGAGCATTATTTGCAAGAGTCACCATGCCCCGCACTGACACCATACCCCACTTTCTCCTAACGGGATCTCTCAAGTATCAGGGGCTCTCACGGTCTCAACACAGAAAATAATAATCATAATGCGGGTTTGCAAGCGAAAATGAAGGAACTAAATCCACTAGCTTACTTCGTGCTCTATTCACTACACTCTTTGAATCTTGTAGGAGAAGGAACAACTGAATCGTGGATGAATGTAGTTAATTTTTTAGCGTTTTTACAGCACATCTACACATTTTTAAGTTGAGAAAACAGGTGGACAGTCGTGATTTCTAAATTAAAAGAAAATGCAGAAAATTTAGTACCCAAGCAATTATCTGACACACGCTGCAACTGGTTAGAAACTGAAACTTCCTTTTGGCGAAAATCAAAACGAAAAAGATAAGCAGATGATTTTCATTCCTCGAGATGACATAAAAGTGAACAGTTTTTTCTGTATCAAAGATAACAATATGCGTATAAAAAATCGTTTTCTTTGTTTCAATAAATAAGAGATGATTAAACTACCCTGAAAATAAATTATAATGCAAGTCCTCCTAAAGGACAGTTCCTATATGTATGTTTTAAAGTGATATTGTAGGCCTCATCTTTGCTGATTTATTCCTTACGAAAAGTTAAATTCTCTGCTTCTCTGAGTAAGGGATGATTAAACAACCCACTAGAAAAATTCAAAGACATCCTTGTCGTTCTACACCTTGCCTATTTACTTTAATATGATTCCTATCCTCATAGATTAATCAGAAAACTTTTTGGGATTTTAGTCATTAAGAAATGTCGATATGCCGGATTTTATATTCAAGGGATGATAAGACAACCCTTGAAGTAAATGCACATATATAATATCCGTGCTATGCACGCTTTCTTTACTTATCTGAAAGTGATTTCATACCCTGGAATTTAAATAAAAAATCTGCAGTGACTTTTGTTACTAAGAAATGATGATTTCCATGCTTCGATGTTTAAAGTATAAAAACACCCCCATAACATGCTGTATACCCCAAAAATCGTTAATCTTTCTAAATCTTAGATATGAACCTTTTGTTTCGGCTAGAATGATAGTCAGAATTTAAAACTTTTAGCAAAATCTAACAAAGAGTTTAGGAAAAAAAAACTTTTCACTAAAATAACCATTTTTCTATTAAAATACATGTAAAAATTGAAACTTTGACCATTTTTTGTTAAAAACTGTCCATTTTTCATACTTTTTTCTTTCGGATTATTGCTTTGCAGGTTTAAAAATAAAAAAAAATTATATTTAGAATTTTTCACGAAAAGCCATTTGCTGTACATTTGGTGTGGGGTCCTTTACGCAAAGAATGTATTCGAAAAAAATTACGTAAGATAGTAGTGTGGGTCAAAACTTACGGACCCTAAAAAGGGGGGGGGGGTACGTGTTTCAAAATTTTAGAAAAAATACTTATGTAATTTATGCTAGACCTTTAATAGACGAATTTTTCTATCAAAATACATATACAAAATTAAGTTATGATGTTATATTTGTTGACCAGCATATTGTAATAGTTTTTTGTTGATGGAATGATGGTTTTTGATGTGCATAGTCTAAACCTAAAATGGTTATCTATATCTGTGAAAAAATTGCTCTCTAGCTCCGCTGGGATTCGGACCCAGGTCTACAGTTGGCCGGTCTGGTGCTCTTACCCACTAAGTTACGGAGGGGAATGACATTCATAATTTCTTTTGCAGCCTATTACAAGCGAAGAACAACGTCGTTTCAAGTCTAGTAAAAATTTATACTTATTTCCCCTCCATAGCTTAGTGAGTAAGAGCACCTGACCGGCAATCTGTAGGGCTGGGTTCGAATCCCAGCGGGGCTATAGAGTGGCATTTTTTCACAGCTATAGATAACTATTTTAGGTTTAGACTAAGTAGATCAAAAACCGCCATTCTATCGGCTAAAAATATATTTATATGTTTTTGTAGACTTCAGAAAAATGCCAAAAATACATGGACCTGATCCAAGTCGATAATAGTAATTCCAGCAACTGGATTTGTGACTGCAGTCGCCTAGCTTATTTGTATTACCTTGATGATAATTCTTGTTACCAGGCAGATGAACAAGGACCTTGTCGGTTAGAATACTATTTTTGATACTTCCTCCAGAAGAATATTTAGCAAAATGCAAAAAAATACATGTCTTGCAAACAGTCTCGTTCCTTTCCACGGCACATATGCTGGTCTGCATGAAATGGGCCCACCTTGCTATATTTCATTTATTTTAGCACCCAATCCGGAAAATTTTGAGCTCATAAGTTTCCGAGGAACATTCGAATTAATAACAGCTCTTGAAAACAAATTTTTCGCGTGACAGTCGTCGAAATGCCTTGGGAGCCTGCAAAAAAAAAAGCTCAACTAAGTCTGATTGTGAAAAAAGTCTGGATAATAAAATAACTGTTTTTCAGTTTGTTTATCTATCAATAAAGATTACGAATTTACTGCACCATCAATTTGATAAATTAAAATTTTCTAATAAGTTATTTTATTTCATGATAAGAATGTGATTGTGGACAAAAACTTAGAATACCTTAATTTGCGAAACACGTACACTGTCGTTACTGGTAAAAAAATTGACTGTACCGACAGTAAGATTTCTGGACAATTTTAAAATGCTTTATGTGTTATTTTAAAAGATTAAATTTAAATTTTGAAGATTTCAAAACATTTTGACAGATTTTCTTTAAATTTCAGGAAAAGTTTGAGTAAGTTTAAAAGATATTTGAAAATTCATATCTTTTGCCAAAGATTTAATCTTTTTTTATTAAAAATGGACCTGTTTGGGTGACAATTAATCGATTTTGATTGGGGATTAAACTACTTTCTTAAAAATTTGTATTTTTTGGATGAATTCGATTCTTTTTTAGTGCATTATTTCTTATGCTCAAATTTAGACTTCAGATTTGAACTCAGGGACCTGTAAAACCTCCAAGTAATTTTTTAAAATCAAATCTGTTTTACTTCTACAAGTTTGGTCCGTCATATTGGATCCGCCATTACAATTTTTTGAATTTTTACTTTAGATTTGAAACATCCGCGAGAAGCGATTTTTAGTAAAACCGGTTATAGTCTCGCAATGTTGTTCGGTCATATTGGATCCATGTTTTTGAATGTTGACATTTTGACTTGAGTTTCGAAATCAGCGGCCCGTCAAGCCCCCGTACAGTAATTTTTAGTCATATTGGCTCGTTTTAAAAACTTTATTCGGTCATATTCGATCCGCCATTTCGAATTTTCACATTCTGACTCTGGATTCTAATTTAATGTCCCCAAAACCCCTTTAATGCGACAAATACTCCAATTTAATTTGATGGAAGTCTTTCATGTGCTGAAGGTTTAAAATAGATAATTCAATTGAATTTTTCTTATAAACAAAAAGTCCTAGGCTGATTTAAAGCCCGGATTCGGATCCGGCATGACAAAATCTATTGAAAAATTTGTGTAGCATATGGAGTAAAATATCTGAGTGCCCATGGTATCAAGTAACACAACTTTTTGTCAAAAAATGTCAGACTAAACCTACATTTTCAAGGTCAAAAATATATTCTGTGAGCTTTTCCGTACTTTCCCTCTATTCTATAGTTATTTATCTGTAAATCTAACAGAAATTCATTCTAATAGGTAATTCCTATCAAATGAATGGAAAGAACTTTCAACGAATTTCATTAAAAAATCGTTTATTTAATAAAATATATAATAATTCAAGTATTAAAAATTCAAAATTTCAGAGCGTGATGTGATAAAATTGACAACTTTCTGGAACGAATAAATAAGATATTTAATATTATAGATCTAGTGAATAAAAAAATGTAGAATTTATTTTTTATGATAATATTTTAATTTTTATTATTATATGATACTAGCACTAATACTAATTATATTTACAGTTAACAATTAATATATTTTATGCATTTTTATTTCTTTATCATAATTTTTCTCTTCTATTTTTTCTAGTATTAGATTCACCCCTTCGCTCTGCAACCATTTGAATTTTTTTATCAAAAAGAGTTCAAATTTTCAAGTTTCAATTTTCAAAATATTTACAAAAACTAAAAATTCTGATAAGCATCTGATAAGTTCCTTGACAATAGCCTATTATGTTTTTTTAGTGAAGCAGGAAAAATATTTCAATACGGTATCACTTTAGCAAGAATTTTATTATTTTCTTTCCTTATTCTTAAACTGGTTCGCCTTGGGAGTCTACATTAAATAAAAGTACCAATGTAGCATTTGTTCTGAGGTAGCAACGCAGTTTCTCATTCAAGTTTGAAGAACACAGGTCATTTTTTGTTAAAGAGCCAAAATGAAATCATTATTTTTAATTTGTATCATCTCAGTAATTTGTTTTCAAGATATAGGAGAAAGTGTTGTTTCTACAATTAATAATGGAACATCACAAATCATGAAAAACGTCAGCAATGTATCAGAAATGGTAACTCGATTAAATAATTAACTATATGCATATTCAAAGAATATAATTATCGAAATTTAAAATGAAAATATTTTTACCAAATTATATTTTGTTCAACAATTTTTTTGGCTTTAGATATATTTAAACTATTTTATTCTATCAATTTCAATTTTGATTTATTCTACACCTACATATTAAAACGTTATCAATTTATATCCTATTCATATTTTCCAAAATGATATTCATTCCTAACCTGGTATATTGTAAATGCATCCAATTTTATAAAATTCTATACGTTACTATAGTATTGTATTCTAAATGTATTTCATCCTATACATTTCCATAATATTGAAAACTACATTTCTTAATTGTAAATATCTCTATTCTACTCTATTCTAAATATATCTCATTTGATTTATTTCTGGCATCCAACTCTATCCATTTATTTTTTCTTGTTGAATTTTCATGCATATCGCTCTCAAATTCGTTCGAATCCACAAAAGAAATAAATATGTTGAAAAAAAATATATTTAGAGGCTCCGCAAGCCCCATGGAGTATATCCCATTATAAAAAAAGACGTTTTTGTAAATTCTATTCAGAATCGTCAATATGAGGTGAAGCAAGTTGAAATTCAAGATTTCTCCTTAATATTACCCATAGGATACGAATAAAAAATTAAATTTAAATTATCACCCCGTAAGTCTGTTTTATTGGGCCACAAAAAACCCCATAATTAGATGTTCACGTAAATTGTTTGAAAAATGTATTATTGTTTTTAGCAATTTTCTCTTACAATAGAGTTAGAAAGTCGTGGTTTTTTTACAAATTTTTTAACTTATTTTGAAATTTTAAGTTAGAGTGAGGCAATAAATATTTAATTTTAACAAAAATAATTGCTTAAACCATTAATTATTGTTATTTATAATAATATTCTCTTAGAATAATGCTAGAAAGTTGCAGTTTTTTCTAAACTTTTCCACTTTTCGGCGACTTTTCAATCAGAGTGAGGTAATAATAATTTCAAGTTGAGAAGCATGATTGTTTAAATAATTTATTATTATTTTTAATAATATTAAGTTTGAATAATAATATAAACTTGCTGTTCTTTCTGAAATATTCAATTTTTTATCCACTTTTTACTTAGAGCGAGGTAAAAATTAATGAAATTAACGAAACATAATTGTTTAAACAATTTATTTTTGTTTATAATTATCTTCTCCTGTAGTCTTCTTCTTTATTCATAATGTGTCCCCTAAGGGTTTACATGACCTCCATTTCTTACAAGAGAATCTACAAACTTTATATTATCTTCTTCTTAGTATTTACAAATATTTACAACTATTTACATCAATTCTTATATCTAGATTCTTACTTCTATATCAATATAGCGCAATTTTACGGTCGAAAGTGTGAGCGAGCGATCGAAAGCGAGAGAGCAAGCGAGCGAGAGCGAGCGCATTCGCATCTTAATCTACTTATACTACTACTCAATAACTACTTACAGATCATTACGCTTCTAATCTAAGCGACTTTAGTTTCCTTTTTCCTTCACTTTTACTTCTCTTCTATCTCATTCTTATTTTGCCATTTTTCTACATCCATTCTTTAATTCTTTCTCATTCAGCCCTCTAGCCCCCTCCAACTCCTTCATCCACTCCTCACCCATTCCATCCTCCCCTAGAATGTTTATCACATTCTCTTGCCAGCTTCCTTTATCTTCAATTATTCTTCTAGATCCTTCCCATACATGCTCCTATGTTTCCTCCTCCCACTCATATATTCTGCACTTTCTGTTCTCTTCCTTTCCCAATACATCCCATCCCTTACCTCGTTTCCCAATCTAAATCTTGCTATTCTGGTCCATCTTCTCTCTCCCCATCCCTTTTCTACATACTTTGGTACTGCTTCTTTTTTTATCATCTCATACCCTTTATTATATTTTGATTCCTCAATCATTCCCTGTCTTTCCATTAATGTTCTTTCCCTGTCCCTTCCCTTCAATTCTTCATAGCTTACTCCATTCCCCTCTCCTATATCTCTAACACTAAAAAGCTCCCTCCTTTCTTCTTCCTATCTTGTTAGTTCTACCCCCCTCTCCTTTCTTCTACCTCCTTCAAACACTTTTTCGCTAAGTCCCCTCCCTTTCCTTTCATTAACTTCGTCTCAAATTGCCATGCCATCTTACCCGCTCTAGTACTTAATGTATCCCTTTATTCTTCTTCTCTCACGATATATCCAGGCGTCCTTCAGTCTACCCCTAGCGTCCACCTTATATATGTCTCTTGTAAACTCTCAATCTCTTTCCTTTCCTTCCATCCTCATATCTCCGCTCCATAACCTAATACCGGCCATACCAGCGTAAGAAATAACCACATTCTCCTTCTCCAATCTTTCTTGAACCTTCTTTTTCCTATTCCCCATGCCTGTTTCATTATCCCTGCTGCTTTTTTTTAATTTTTTTCTCTTTAATGAGCTGTATGATCTTTATTCATTTGCAAGGTATATCCCAAATATTTAAACTCCTTTATTTCTTCTAACTTTACTCCCTTCCATATCCTAGTCCATTATTTTTTTCTCTCTCCTCCTTTTCTAAACCTCAATATCTTTGTCTTTTCTACATTGAAATTCAACTTTTTCCCTTCTAAGTATTTCTTCAATCCTATAATTAAGCCCGTCATCCCTTCTTCATCCTCTGCCATCGACACTATATCGTCCGCATATGCCAGTGTATATATATTTTCCTCTCCCATCCTAACTCCTCCCCATCCCTTTCTCTTCATTTCTTCTTCTAAAACTGAGATTAATATATTAAATAACAGTGGGCTCAGAGGACATCCTTGCCTTACTCCTCTCACTAACCAGAAACTATCTCCTAATTGCTCTTCTACTTGCTCTCCTACCTTTACTCTGCTTTTTGTCTCCCTGCAAATTTCCGATTCTCTCTTTATTAAGCCCTCTCTTATCCCCTTTTTCACCAAACTATTTCTATCTTGACTTAGTCCAAGGAGTCAAGGGCCGTTTTTTAATCCACGAATATTGCTATCATTGCCCCTTTCTCTCTTTTAATCCTTTTATTTATCAGATAATTTAGCACATATATGTTATCCATCACCTCTATTCCTTTTCTAAACCCTGTCTGATTCGGTGGATCTATCTTTTTTTCCTCAACTTCTTTCTTCAATCTCTCTCTCT
>CAKNWT010203248.1:0-12863 GCA_932066315.1 Andricus coriarius | reverse complement strand
TATATATGTATACATCAGGGTTGTCTACTTTCACATAGAAAAATAAACTATTTCTTCAAATCACAACGCACTGTAGCCTAAGTTATTCATTTTTGTACAAAACTGTTTTGTACCAAAGGTGAAGCCAATCGGATAAGATTTAGAGGGTGCTCACTGCGCATCGACATTAACATTATGGCTAATAATGACAAAAGTTACGTTTATTAAAGTGATATATTCGCATAAATAAATATTTTTATGATCGCAGTGATGTAATATAAGAAAATCCACTTTATACTAGCCGAGTGATCGATCGACAACAAACCGTCTAGAAATAAAAAAAGTGACTAACTGCGTATAACAGGCTAATATTATTTTTGAACTAAAGTATGTCTCAAATGTAAGAAAGTTACACCTCAGACACCGGCATGACCTTGAGATAATGTCATCAAAGTGCTAACTTGGCGCTCTATGAGCCACAGCGTTCGGATATGTGCGCGAACAAATTTTTGGATTTTGCATCCAAAAAAGCTCAATTTTACGAATTGATATTTCGTAAATTGAGTGTCCATGGTGTCTTTCTGAAACAGAAATTGAAAGAATATTTTTAAATAAATATTTTAGAAAATTCTATTGCGCGTAGAATAACCTGTAATCGTGTCACTGCAGTGAGGCAAAAAAGTACCTGGATAACAAATCAATTTTTGACCTACACTTTTCGTCGATTTGGACATATTTATTTTCACTTCAAATTAAAGCTTATTAATATTTTCAGAAATTTTTGTGCATGGAATATATCAAGAAATTGCTTAAAATATTATAAACAAATTAATGAACAGAAGTACTTTTTTGCAACACCCACCTCGAAAGTAGGCCGTTCCGTGTATCTAAATTATATGCAAAGTGAGTCATTCCTGATAACAATGCGGGAATAATATATGCGCATGCGCACTTTGATTATTATGTACTTTCCGCATCGGTGGAATGAGTGCGCATGCGCACTTTGAAGATGAGCAACTTTTCACATCGCGACGATTACATAATTTTTTTTTCAACAAAATTTTTTTTTCGAAAATTTTTTTTTCAACAAATTTTTTGTTTCAAAATGTTTTTTTTTCTAACAATTTTTTTCCAAAATTTTTTTTCACTAATTTTTTTCATCAAAACATTTTTTTTACCAAATTTTTTTTTTTCAAACGTCTTATTTCCAACAAAAATTTTTTTTTCCGAAATTTTGTTTCAAACTTGTTTAAAAAAAATAGTTTACGGAATTTAAAAATCTTTTCTTTCAAGATTAGTATTTTTCGTCAACTCCTCCGAACACAACTTTTTCGGACGGGCGTTGCAAAACATAGCGTGTGATACACGTGCGCATAGGTGATTGCTAACTCGTGTGATTGCATCATTCGCCTGCAACTCGAAGCACTCGTCTACGTTTTCACACTCGCTTCGCTCGTGCGCTAACCACCGACTCATGCTTCGAGCCTCCGGCTTATGCTGCGATATTCACACTCGCACACAATGACCTATTTTGCGCACTTGTATCACAAATAACTATTTCCGGGATTTGCAATTATTGGCTTCTTAAAATCCTTAGCTTTGGTATAAAATATCAGAAAAATTCAAGTTTGTTGAAGGCTAGTTGAAAATAGATGATGTTTGGTGATTGTTTAAGCAATTTTTGTAAAAAATGCACAGTTACACAACTCCTGAAGGAATAGACTCAATTTCTTGGTGCAGAATCAACTAAAAATGTCTCCCAATGGGTCTTTACTGTGATACTTTGCAAAGTTACAAAAATATTGTTAATCATTTAACCAATTTTTATGAAAAAATGTGCAGTTACACAACTCCTAAATTAATGGACTTAATTTCTTGTACGTAATGAACTAAAAATATATTTTCAATGATTCGCTGATATCATACTATATAAATTGACAAAATTCTGTTTTCATAAATTAATACAAGAATTTTTTACTAAAACGAGAAATTTGGTTTAAAAAAATATATCAATTGGGTCCCGACTAAATATTATACAAATAATTTTTTTTAATTTTTCACGAAAATAGAAAATTTTAGGATACAGTTTAACTTGAAATTACACTCAACTTCAGATATAAGAGCCACTGATTTATTGCGTTCCAAGAACTGCTGGCCTCGTGTGGCCACGGAATGTGGGTATGTGCGCGAGCCAGGGAAGCGGTGCCCATTAACCCAACTATGTGTGAAAGATCTCACACGTTCACACGCCACTGACTGTTTACGGACTGTTTACGTTTGGAGGCCTCCACTTAAGGACGAAGGCCAGTGCGAGCCATCCCCGAAAACGTTCTTCAATCAGAGGTTGAATGCATAGAAAATAATTTCTGGAAAACCTAAGTATAAGTATCCCTAGATTAGTAATATGATTTTTTTCACTTCTGTTGCTAATTTAGGGTGGTGCGATACTCCACGCCTCCCTCCTGAACTCCGTGCTTTCTGTTAACAATAAATTAGTTGTGATATAGGTCAATTGCCTTGTTTTTCAATAAGTAAGAAAATGCTATATATTATATTATACTTATTTAAAGATAAAATATCAAACAGTTGTCTCAGTAAAGGAAATAATCATAAAAAAGCAATCATAAAAAAAGCAGTCATAAAAAAATCACCGTCGGGATTTCATAGTACACCGCATTATCAATCTAGGTATACATATCTACAAGGCTCTACAAGGTTTACTTATAGGTTGACCTTTGTTTGGCACACCTCCCTGGAGTAACGTACTTGGCAAATGGGGTCGTCGACGCCCCCAGCGTGAAAAAATTGTTATAAATAATAGAGTATTAAATATTTTTACTTGAAAATTTTTGTATATCTTTTTGAATACTTATTTCAAAAGATCATATTGGTTATATAGCTAAATATTAAATTTAAATGAACAAACAAAATTGTTGAAATTGCATAAAGTTGAGAAGAGTCTGGGGTCGCTTAAAAAGTCTGGGGTCGTATACGACCCCCTGTATCAAACAAGGATTAAACAACCACCGCAGGGTTCCACTAGGAGCAACTGCTATCTATGAAAATGACACCGGCTGCCAGAAAAATCACGGTAAATCTCACCTATGAACACATCTCACGAGCGTGAGACGGTTAACCATAATACACGACGAAATCCCAACGACAAGCCGGCGAAACCCTCGTGTGCTTTGAGGACACCGAGTGACCCAAGCATGGAGGTCAGTTACAGCAGCCCCCCCACTCCTTATTTTCGTGTTTTCTATAGCCCACTGAATTGCGCAGCAAATGCACTCATATGCGCCACCAGTACAAAATTTTCCACCACGAAACTCTAAAGTAAAATAAAAGTTTAAATTGCATGCACTTGAAGATCTCCAAATGCGCTGATATGCGCCATCAAGAAAAAATGTTGCACCACATTGATAACCGAGTTATCAGCGATCAAAATGGAGGGTGGGGAGGGGGGGTGGCTGGCGTGATTTTTCTAAAATAATAACATTTTTTCAAATTCATCATAGCTATCCGTCATAAGTTCAAATGCGCTCAAATGCATCACCGCTAAAAAATTTTGCGCTAGCTAAGTAACAAAGATAGCATTTGGGAGGGCGGCGGGCGCCGACGCAGGTATTAAATCTTCAAAAGTGATATGAAATTTCAAATTACGGATATGGAGTCATTCGTCTTCAAATGCGCTCATATGCGCCACAAAAAGTTTGTGCAAACTTTGAAAACTGTCCACGATACGAAGGTTTTAACACTTTACAAAGTGATGACCAACAAAATGAAAAGCTTTTAATCAGCAGTGATGGGAAGACTTTCGTATAGGGTTTCAAATGCGCTCATATGCGCCGCAAAACGTTTTTGCAAACTTTAAAAACTGTCCACGATACGAAGGTCATAACATTTTACAAAATGATGACCAACAAAATAAAAAGTTTTTAATCCACAGTGCTGAAGAAACTTTCGTATAGAGTTTCAAATGCGCTCATATCGATGGGTCCTAAAAGAAACTACGCAGCTCGCGGCGACACATAGAAAATACGTATTTGCTCTCTAAAACTGAATCAGTGAAATTTTAATTGAATCAATCAGTAGTGTAGGTCTCCACTGAAATATCAGTGGTTTTTACCTTTTCACTGGATAAATCAGTAACAATTTGCATAGAAATTAATCAGTGACCCTAGAATGACTGATTCACCCAATGATTATTTTCACTGATTAATTCAGTTTGAAAGTTGTCATAAAAAATAATTAAATTTGACACTAAAGAGAATTTGTTTTATCTTCCTTGCGAAATGTCAACTGTCTGAACGGTTTAAAACAATTATTATTCTATTTTACATTTCCTTTGAGTGCGATATTTAATTCACAAAAGGTTCTTTTTCATCAGCTGATATGCGCACGCGTGACGTAATTAGGACTCGAAGGCCACCGTCGGTTTATCGGTTTGCTTTGACTATTATTGATGCAAGCTAAAATATATAATTTATTTAGAGTGCAAAGTGTAGTTTTACGTTATTTCAATGGGTCATTATAATGGTGATTTCCGAAAATAAAAGAACGAGTATTTAGAAGCAAGTAATAAATAATAGATCATAACCGAGGGGTTCACAACTTGACCGATCATCAGGGCTTAAATCATGTACAGAAGGTTTTTCGCATGCCACAACCGCATTTTATGTCAAGAAGTTCCCAGTGATAGGTGCAGAGCGTGTCATGCACACGCAGAGTACCTAGAACAGATACTATCTGGGTGTCCCACTATGCGGGAACAAGGTATGTCTACAGACATAATACGGCCCTAAGAACCAAACGCTCTAAAAGAGATAGAGTCAGTTGTCCAAAACGAGAAATGCCGAATTTTCTGGAACGACGACTTTCGGATAGCAGTCTCCATTTCACACTTGAGGCCTGAAATTGTTCTCCAAGACTTCGAGAAACGAACTATATTCGTCATCGAATTCTCGGGTCCGGCCAACTACAACATCACTGCCAAGGAGAAGGAAAAGGAGGAGAGATATCAATACCTTAAAAGGGAGTTGCAACGGCTGTACCCAAAATATTCGGTTAAAGTAATTGACCTTGTGATCGGTGTTCTCGGAGTTGCGAAACTATCACTGGTTCGTAACCTTAACGCCATTCCTGCGTGCCAAAAATATGCCAAGCCACTTGCGAGATGGTTGCAGAAAGCTGTCATCCTTGGGTCGCTTCGTGTGCTTAAGTCACACGAGGAAAGAATGGAAAAAGAGATAGAGGGGAGGGGGATCGAGTCCCTGACGACCAGGAAAATTATTGATTTGACTTAGTGACGTTTTTGTGTCTGAGGAGAGAGCTTACCCGCGTCAGTGAATATGTACATTGACTATTTCTAAGCATTTGAACATTTTTGAGTGAAGAAACTTTTGTGGACGTTTCGGACCTTCGATGCGGGATTGCCTCAATTCAACTAGTGAACCAAAGTGTTTTGGTGAACATAGGGTGAACCATAGTGTTTTGGTGAACATGGTGAACATGCTGTCTTGGTGAACATAGTGTGGATTATGGGAACCTGAGTTTAGGGAGTTCTTAACCTTACGAGTGAAAGTTGGATCATGGGAACATAGCTTTGGGGAATTCTTGAACCCTACGAGTGTAGAGTGAAGTGTCAGTGAAGTGCCTGGGGTTCTTTGGAGCCGCATGGAAACATCCACTACAGAACGAGAGTATACGCAACGTTGTTCTTCACTTCGGAATGATTGACGGGATCTTTTTGGCAGGTAACATTATAGTGGAGGCGCCGGGCAATCGGTTCTACTATTCTGAGGGTTTAAAGGTGGTAATTTGAGATCGGTGTTACTTAACAAAGGTATATATATTTTGAAACAAATTACGTTATTCTACGAAAAGTTGTTTAGTCAGTATCATTCAATATGAGGTCAGCTCGTGGACGTGGGGGTGCTCGCAGTCTTGGTATTGGACGGGGCCATAATCAGGCGCGCGGTGGGGGTCAAGTGCTGAATCGTGCTCAGGGTCGGGGAAGGGGGCAGCTTCTCATAAATTCAAGCGACTATGACCTTACTGAGAGAAAGCGGGTTATTAGACCCAATACTGAAAATGAAAACAATGCACAGTTCCTAGGCGGTACTCAATTTGCTGGCCAAGGTGAGCCACGTCAACCGGTACGTCATGACTCTGTTGTAGGGTCTATATCGACTACTATGCCCATGGAGTCAAATGTCTTTTTACCATCGTTGATTGAGCCTCAGCGGGAGCCTATGATAGCACGTGGATCGATATCCGAAATACGTTCGGAAAGACTGAACAGGAAATGGAAGAACAGTCGCGTATCAATCTTGATTGAAATCAAGGTGCACCCAGAAACAGCGATGTACTTGAATGGGTGCAAAATTTACAGCCACCATCTAGAGTTATCGATCCGGAATCAATGGAACATTAGCCTCTTGTTGTAACTCCATATAGAAACAGCAGTATTGATGAACGTACACATGCGATCACTCAAGCTCTTGCAACAACACGACCAGGGACATCTAATAACCTTACACAGAAACTTGTAAATCATATGACTATGAGTAAGAAACTCCCATTTTTTTATGGAAATGTATTGGACTCGCCGTGCTTCAAACGTGCCTTTGAGCTATCAGCTACAACAGGTAGTTTGTTCGAACAGGAGAATTTAACACGCCTTTACGAATCATTAAAGGGAGAGGCACGTGAAGCCGCTGTGTCAATAATGACGACAGCCAACACTCCTCAAGAGGTTATGGAAATATTACAGTTTCGATATGGAAATCCTAGTATAATCGCAAAAAAAATTGTAGAAGACTTGAAGCGACTTCCAAAAATTGATTCTAGAGGGGGAGATATTGTAGGATTTGCGACTAAAGTAAAAAATTGTGTGGCAGCATTGCAAGCTGCAAAACATGTACGTTATTTGCATAGTCAATGATACGCATGTACCACCGTTTTGTACACGGTAGGGAAAATCGCGACGAACCAGCATTAGTCACACTTTCGAACTTTTAACTCTTCGAGGCAGAGATGGCTTGTGATGCTGGAAGCTATGAAGTGAGTGCTGGACCATCTTTGCGCCAGAATTATAAAAGTTGGGATAGGACTCGAGTAAACTGACAAGCTAATCCTCGTAAAGGATACAATTCCTCCAGAAGAATGGAATTTAGAAAACGGCATGCTATTTTGGCAGCTATAGACGAAACAGATAGTGAGTTAGATGAACCCAAACGTGCAAAATATGGGGATGCAAATAGCGAAGATATTCGATGCATTTATTGTGATAGCATAAGAGATGACATATCACAGTGTGAAGAATTTGCACAAATGCCTGTCAATAGGAGAACAAATTGGATTCGATCCAACAAGGCATGTTTTCTGTGCTTGTCAAGAGGATACTTCAATATGAACTGTAAGGCTTCGGCATGTGGCTATGAGGGATGCAAAAACAGACACCACTGGCTGTTAGACGAGTCGAACCGGTATGGGGCTTCATTCCGTGCTCCTGTCGGGAGAAGCACAAGGGAAAAACTAAATAAGTCAAGTTGACGAGTTTTTTAAAAAGTGACTCCAGTACGTGTCCTTGGACCTAAGGGGAGTCTTTCTACATATGCGATGGTGGACGATGGAGCGACACTGACGTTAGTTGAGAAAAGTCTGGCCAATAAAATCGGAGCGATTGGCAATCGAGTCACTTTAACCTTACAAGTTGGGATACTATCCGTCCTGGTTTTTCGGGACAAGTCCTCTTATTTCGAGGTCTGTCCTGGTGTCCTGGTTTTTTCTTGAAAATAGGCAAAATGTCCTTGTTTTTGACGAAACCAAGATTTTGGACATGAAATATTTTATATTTTTATTTTTCTACAATCGCAGTTGTATGTTTCAGCATAATACTAAACGCGGCTTTATAGAAATGCGCACGCTATTCAAATTTCTTTACAAATATGTACCTAAACCGGAAAACGCAAATATATTGCATAACATTAGAAGCAAAGCTAAATATTAGCGATTGAGTACTTTGTACACTTGTACAGTGCTTCGGTGTACATATATTTAATTATAGATACAATAATTTATAATTTTAATAATAACAAATAATTATATTATTAAATAGATAATTAAATGATTAAATAACACTAATTACAATAATACATTATTTATACTGTTTCCCGGACTTCACTCAAGGATATCTGGTACATTTTTGTCTTGATGACCTTTTTTTTAGGGATCGCTTAAAAATTTCTGAGCGTCTTGGTTTTTCACCCGACCCAGATGGTAACCCTACTTACAAGTCATGAGGGTAATGAATAGCGGATAGCTTCCTACAGTGGACTAATTATAATAATAACTATTATAATAACTAATTATAATAAGAGAAAGAAGTATAAAATACTATTTTTGACATGATCAAGAAACTTTGTCCACAACTTTAGTAATTTTTTCCAGGTAAATACAATTTTTCAGAGTGATTTTGTTTAATAATATATGTTCCTTGGTCATTAAACTATAATATTTTTTACACTAGAATCTTACGTTTTATGCAAGAAAATTATTATAAATATATTCCTTGAGGCTCTCATTTTCCTACTATGGATACCAGCGTCATCCCTACAGTGGATTTTCAGTGAAAAGTTTTAGAGATAATTTACATTCATATGTTGGTACTAAAATAACAGAAGACAAAATCAGCTGATACTTTGAACATAGGTATAGTAGATATCTAGCTGCAGTGTAATGTAATTGAATGTTTATCACAAATATAATATAATATATTTAATAGTGCAATCATCTCTGAAAGGTAGATGCTCGAAATTATTATTATTTAAATCATATATTTTTGAATAACTCATGTAGGGTATGTACAGTAGTATGGGGTGTGCAACAGCGTGCAGTGTTGCACATTTTAACAGAAACATAACCTACAAATTAGTAGACTTTGATTCAATTCACTATTTGTTTACGTAAAATAAAATAAATAATACAATTTTTATATTAAATGAATGTGTTTTCGGAATTGCAGAGTGATGTGAAGACGATAGTTATATAACTCATTTCTAATGACGAAGCTACATCGCGTAAAATGTAAGTAAAACTTTCTTTTTCTTATCAAGGAATGTTTTCGTCCTTTATAATTATAATTAATTTCTTAATTTATTTCGTCTTATTAGAAAACAATGCGAAAATTAAAAAAAAAATATTTTGAAAGTACCTTTATATTATAATATACCTGCACCTGTAATTATTTAAAAAGCAATTATTTTAAAAACAAAATAAAAATATAGACACATTTTCGTTGCATGAGAGTTAGGTCCAATTTTGACATTTTTGAGTTAATAGTATTTTTATATTTAGAGCATGGTAAAGACTGTTAAAATACTTCGATTTTATTAAGGCACGAATTAATTAAAAAACATTCCTTGGCGAACTCTATATTTAATTTTGAGATTAGACACCATCCTTTGGGGTTAAGTGACCATTCCAAAACATCATCAAATTCTAAAATAATATTTAAAGCAAGGATTTCCATATTTCTAAAAAGTCAGTAAAAATAGCGTATTCTAACTCTCATACGACGAAATATATTCTATATATTTAAGAATGGTTCACAATCAGTACGTTTTTGAAACCTTCATTCTATTTTTTGTATTCTATTTTCAATTTAAAACAATAGTAACAGATAAATTTTAATTTTGAAAAAGCTATAAAAAGATTATAAAATTTATTGCATGTTCAATTTGTTCAGCATATAAAATGAAATCAATAAACAATTTATTTTTTAAAATTATTTATTTTTACATTATCATTTATTACAGCATGCCAGGGAAGGAGCGCACAGTAGGCAAAACATCTGCTGAAGAGATGACAGATGCTGTTAAATCGGTTGTGAAAGGCGGCTTACCGATTTTACAGGTTGCGAGAGAGAAGAAAATAGGCTATGGAACTCTATGGCGCTATGTTAATAAATCTCGAACTGCTGATGCGGATTCCAATATTCGTTTCGCACCAGCCTACGAAAACCGTAAAATATTTACAGATGAAGAAGAAGAAGTATTATATAAATATATAACCGATTGCAGTGCCATGGCATATGGACTAACTTCGAAGGAAGTTCGAAAACTAGCTTTTCAGTTCGTTGTTAAAAATGATATGAAAATTCCGTCGTCTTGGATAGAATTGCAAAGCGCTGGTGAAAAGTGGCTAAAAAGATTTATGGATCGACGAGGCATGAGCATTCGGAAACCGGAAGGCTGCAGCTTAAGTCGTCTAACAGCTTTCAACCCACAAAACGTTGGGACATTTTTCGAAAATTTAAAACAGATTTTCACAGAAAACCCCTGCCTGAGCACCGGCCATCGCATTTTTTAACATAGATGAAACGGCTACCACAACTCTTCAAGCACCAACAAAAATCGTCGCTCCTGAAGGAGTTAAGCAGCTAAACAAATGCACAAGTGAAGAGCGGGGTCAACTTGTTACAACATGTGCAATCATTTCTGCAACGGGCAACTTTCTTCCGCAAGCAAAGGTTTTTCCTAGAAAAAATTTTAAACATAAAATAATTGAAGGGGCGCCACCTGGAACTCTTGCATTGGCGAATCCTTCAGGATGGATGACAGAAGAAAATTTCCTTCACGTACTCAAGCACTTCATAAAATACTCTGCCAGCTCTCAAGAAGATCCAACTCTCATCATATTTGATAACCATGAATCTCATTCCTCAATTGGAATCATTGGCACGGCTCGAGAAGCAGGGGTAGCCCTTTTAACTCTGCCTCCTCACAGTAGTAATCGAATGCAACCTCTGGATATCGCCTGCTATCAGCCATTTAGGGCTCGCTACAATGCAGCTTGCGATTCGTGGATGGCGGAAAATCCTGGCCGCCCCATGACTATTTACGATGTCGCTGATCGCGTTGGCAAAGCTCACATGGAGGCCCTGACGCCATCAAACATAATATCTGGATTTGCAAAGAGTGGAATTTTCCCCTTCAATCATAACATCTTCACTGAAGCCGACTTCCTCTGTTCTTCCGTAACAGATCGACTGCTTGAAGTGCCAGTTGATCAGCTAGAGACGCAGCCACTGATTGAAGTTCCAGAAGAAACGTATTTTCAAAACGAATCAGAATTTATAAGCAGTGAAGGAATCGAGTCAGAAATTCCTCCGGAATCACACGTTCTCTTCCAAGATGGGCAACCAACAAACCCCACAGAAGAAAGCACGTTGCAACTTGCCTCGGATTTACCAGTTCATCAAAATGTAGTTCACACTAATAAAAAAGTAACTTTAAAAGTGCGACTCATTATTGAGCCAAATTTGGAATCCACCTTGCAAAATCTGCCAGAAATCTCACAATCAGTTGAAGGGTCTCAACTTCCGCAGGTATTGCAAGTTCTCGATTCTGAAGTGGAAACCGAGTTGCGAGTTCGCTTAAGACTCCAGCGAGAAATTAGAGAAAAAGATGTTCAGATTCACCCAGAAGAACAAGTCCCCAAACATCCATTAAAGCCTTCAAGAAAAGTTCTAATGTGTGAGAAGTCTAAGGAAATAGAACACGAACGTGTTCCTATTATACCTGAAGAGATACGTCTCTACCCAAAAGCTTTGCCGCAAGAGTATCCAATCGAAAACCTAGGGAAAAAGGAAAAAGTAAAATTCTAACTTCTTCACCGGTACGGGAAGTAATCCTGCAGCATGCAGAAGCTAGAGCTGCGAGCGTCGATCAAAGGAATTGATGGTCAATGGTCCAGAGAGGAAAAAATCAATGTAAATGAACAAGGAAAATAACCCACAGGCAGTCGAAGATGATAAATTGAAGCCAAAGAAAACAAAGGCAGTCAAGAAGGGCGGATGCCAAAAATCAATGAGAATTTAAAAAACGGTTTCATAATTCTAAACGCGTAAAGGGTATATTTTTGCAATTAAAATGCGAATATTTAAATTGATAAATAGTTATTTAAATAATTTAAATTCAAAACAATGTTTATTTTAAATTTAATTTTTAATAGTCAAAGTAAAACGCTGAAGATTTTGGAAGTTTTGCTCTTATTGTTACAAAAGTGCAAAAAAATTTGTTTTGAAAGAATATTGTGGAAAATTTGTTTTGAAGTACTTTTTTTAAACCAATGAAGATAGTAAACTTCTCACACACCAAAGTTGATGCTTTTGTAACAATTTAAGCAAAATTTAAGTGTACAGTTGGGCTAAGAATATTGAGTAAGATGCAAAAAAAGCACGTATTATTTAAAGGCTTTATACTTATTTATTATTTTATTTAAATAACAAGAACGTTATATTATGCGATAGTATTATAGTTGCTGATAGCTACAAAAATTTAGCGAGCTGATTGTATCAGTTTGGAACTGATATTTATAGTATGTTGATTAATAATACTTGTGAAAAATGTTTGCTAATACGTTTCCTTCATAATACATAATCATATATTATATAAATATATTGAAGCTCAAAACTTAAATAATAAATCAACGCTTTTTATAAAACAATAATTGTTTATTCATTGCTTCATAAGAACACGCTTTATTTTTCTGCAATATTCGTATCAATTTTTTTAATAGTCTCCAACTTTTTATTTTTAAAGGGAATATTTTTTCTATATCCTGAATACATTTTTTTACATCCCATCTTAATTTTTTTTCAAAATTTTAAGATCCACACATTTCAGTTGTCTCTACAATTATCAGTAAATATTAAGCATTAAACTCTTATTTTTTAATAATTTTATCACTCAACTTGAACAGCTTTTAAAATGTGTCATTTTAAATTTCCCGCAAATAGACATAACCTCACCATGCGCAGTTTCCATATGGGTATTTTCTAGGTACTTTTGACACGGCAAGATTGGTGGCAATCCTAA
>CAKNWT010202871.1:0-10189 GCA_932066315.1 Andricus coriarius | reverse complement strand
TTTTTAATGTCCAAACGATATAGAAACTTTTTGCGTTAGCAGATTTTTTATCCATTTTAGTCAAACTTTTTCAGTCATCAAGCACACCGTGAGCGACTAAAACACAGTACCGTTTAAAACGCTTTCGTATTCAAATTGAACCCAATATAAACCGTTATATACTTATTGAAAATTATAAATTGAGAGGTAATAAGAAATAGAGTAGGGATTTTTATTATACATGTTCTTCTTTCAAGCGATAACTTCTTATGGCACCGTGTGACCTCTGAAAACTGAGTGATGCTTCGCGCCTATCACATCCAGGGTAAAGCTTCCTCTTCTCTATCCTTCCTTCGCTTCTCACTCTTACTTATAGGTCACAACAGTAACCCACATAGCACGCCATAAGGATGAAATTCATTTTCCGAGTTATATAAAACCTCGTATTTATTTTACTCAAGTAACTGCGTTTTTCTTTAGAGGTTCTGAAAGTCTAGGGCTAGTACCTCTCGAGAAAAACGCAATGACCTGAGTGGAGTAAAAACGAGGTTTTATAAAAGATAGGAAAATTAATCCATCCTTATTAAGGCCGGGTTTATTTATTATTTGATGAAATAACATTCATTGCTTTTTAGAATGTTTAAAGTATTGCCTCCCGAGTCGAAATTCAGGCCCTACTTTGACGCTCTTCACGCTGTCATTTGTAGGGGCTAAGGTTTTAAAGTGGAGGCTATTTTAATGCAATTTCTGTCCCTACTTTGGCGCTCTAATGGGCACAAATTTCCAAATCTTCCACTTGGAGCATCAAAATAGGGGATCAGGGACATTTGCGCAATATTTCAAGTTATTTTGCATAATCATTCAACAACAGTTTCTTATTAGACGTTGAAAACAACGTGTATATTTTATTGAATAAACAAATATACAAAATAATTTTGCTTTTTTTATTCGTCAACAAATCCTAAGTTCTATGCAATTTAAAATGAAAATTGCTATTTGTTATTAAATGAAGATGCAACATTTTATGAAATATGTAAAAAATGTCACAGTGATCTCGTTTCACTCAACTTTTGTTAATCTTTCGTCAATTAATATTCTTTTCGTACACTTTTATATTTCTTTCCCTGATTAGTTATAAATACTTTTTTCCGTATAATTTTTTTATTCGAATTTTTCAAAGTACAAGGAAGATCTATAACTCAAACTGAGTAATTATAAATATCACAAAATATTAAACTATAATAAACCAGTAACAGTGTGTTTTTAAGAACGAACAAAGTTCTACAATAAAGGAAAATATAGTAAGATATAAAAATCGAAGTACACATATTATAATTATGCTTATAATAATGTGATGCTTGCTATATAACTTTTTTGGCCTGGATAATTCTATTTTCTTACAATAGAATTTTCTACTTTTTCTTGAAAACAATGACAGATACGGAAAAATGTCATGATGAAAGTTTGTACGTCTAAAAAAGTTCTATGAAAAATGTCTCTTGTTCTGTTGCGATATTTTTCATAGTTTACGAGAAAAATTACATTTTTAGAATAAAAATTCTACCGGCCTCAAAAATGGTTTAGATCGCATGGTGCTGATAAGATGCCTTTCTTCTATTAGTAGAAAGTTTGAAAACGTATTTAGAAGAATAAAAAGGGTGTGTTTTTCAAGAAATTTTTTTTCATTTGTTTCTTCAAATTTTAAAAACATAAGAAAATACATGCTCCGGAAAGTCCCACCTTTTTATCCTTCCAAGTAAATGTTGAAAATTTTTTACTTATAGGAGAAAGGCATCTTATCAGCGTCATGCCAGCTAACCCATTTTTGAAGCCAGGAGAATTTGTTTTCCCTATGTTTTGAATTAATGACGGACTGGCGTGGGATAGCGAAGGAGTCATGTTCAGTCCAGTTATAGTCAACGAAAATGAACTAGACAGTTTCTCACCGGGATCGCGCACTTCTCAATACCATGCCTCGATTTAGTTTAGGATACGAGTCCTCGATCCTATCCAATGAGGTACTCCCATAATGTACAAAAAAAAGGTTTGGGTTGTTGGTGAAAATTGGCACATATGCAGCCTCCGGAAGCTACGACCACGATCGTTCACCGAACGATCGATCCCGACGCGACCGGAGGTGATACGTCATCCGACTCGTCACTTCCTGCAACACTAGAAGACGATTGAGTCGGGAAATCACTAAAACCATTAACTGGGACTTAAAGAGCCACTGACTTGAATTTACGGACCCAGAAACCTGCGTTCTCTAGCAGACGCACAATTTACCTCTTATCGTTGCAACCCCGAAAAGCAGCCACCCAGCCTACACCTTGATAGTAACTGACTCTCTCTGAGCAGGGAGCCTGGCATTCCCCACCAAGGTACCATCAAGCGACAACATGGCTCACTACTCAAGCCAATAGTGGCCCCAAAAACTCATAAAAAGAAAAGGAACCTTAAACGAGAAGAGGCATTGGGAGGATGCCATGCGATGATCAATGAAGCCCGAAGGTCAATCAAAAGAGAAACAATAACATCAAATAAATTATTAACATCCCGCCCGCCTCGTTCACCGAACGGAATAAAACCCACGTACGAAGGTCAATAGTTTAGTTCCGCCCGCCATGACGCACACAATAAATTTCCATGTATAAGGAAAACTTTAGTTCCGCCCGCCATGGAGCACAATTGGCCGTATAGAGCCAGCGCACGAGTGGTAATCAGTTCAATTTGACGATGGGACGATTCTAGGTTCCAATGGAAGTTGTAACCGTGGCAGATCGCACAAGTCCTTCGTGTCCGGGACTACAGATTGTTTACCCGTCCTAAAAGCCATGTCCTACATCGAAGTAGATAAGATTCGACTGTACCGTGTCCATTTTGATGATTACGTTTCGACACAGTAGATTCATTTATTTAGTGGCATAACACCTGAATTTTCCTTTGTAGGGATGTAGCTTCAAAAAATTTTAAAAAGAGTTCGCTGGATCTCTGAAATTCGATTAGCGACAGAACTCGGCCAACGGGAAGGATTATCTGTTTGAACACAACCGAGAACGCTTCGTGAGTCCGGCCAAGCGTAGCTGACCGCATGAAAGAGTTCCGATTCCTCGCGTACGGAATCAATAAATCGAACCATAAGCATTGTAGTACAAGTTTCTAGTTTAGGGATAAAGTCATGTTGGCTGGTATCCCCAAAAACGTGGAATACTTTTCTATTTTTATTACCCTAATCTCAGCAGAGACTCTTCCAAGGTGCGGATACAGGTCTGTCGAATGTGGAGGCGTACGGTGTATCTGCCTGTGTTGTCGCGTATAAGTCCGTCCGTAAAAGCTCGCTCACTTTCCTGATCCTCGAAAGAAATCAACGATTTGATACTACTACCCTGAATCGATTCAGAAGGCTAGCAAGGTTGTCCTCTTGGTGAACACTGATCGTCAGTATGGTTCTGCAATGGCCCGATTCATCTGAAGGTGTAGAGGATCCGACCGGACCAATCACAAACCGGCTGAAAACGAATCGAAGGGCGACGGGAGCCTCTCGCGAACCTTGACGACTAGCATCTAGAAGAGTTGAGCCGTAAATCAGCGCCTAAGAGCACAACAATGGGTTAGGGTACAATAGACTTTGGATCCACTAAGGGAAGCTCCTGGATCTGATGCCAATCCTTATCCGAAACTTTATTCGATGGAGCAGTCACATGAAGATCGCGAAGAACAAGATCATTCACTTCGACAAGTAACAAGGATTGCCGACATTCGAGAGGTAGGGCCACGCGTCTAGGAACAATCTTGATTGGTTTATTTTGCATCTGTGTTAATGAGAATATTGATCGCCTGTTGTGGTAAACCAAGATGTAAACGAATCCGCGGAACAAAGAGCTGGTCTCAGAGCCAGGGTTGAGGAGGGCTTGTTCGAAATTGGTGTCCATCCGAGGTCTTTACAGCGGCTTGTGCTGTAGCAAGTAGAACTTATCCGAAAGAGGCCGAATAAACGGATTTCGAATACAACCGAACTTTATTAGTGGTTGAGGGAGCCGAGTCTTGAGTCGAAGGCCTTTTACGAGTCATGACTTCATGAAGTGTGATATAATGCTGTTTATAGCGTAGACGATAACAAGTCTTCGAAGGGCAGTTACGACTCCCATGTCCCATCTTATGACAATCAAAGCATGAGCATAGTCGAATTGCAGTTTGATGCCTATCAGAAGCATTAAGCCTATGCCACTTTTGAAAATTACCAATGAAGTGGTTTGGGTTACATGCAGCATAAGAGGGATTGACAAATGTAATTAAGACCCGCGACTTCATTTTTCGAGCCTTGCGAGGCGTTCTAGGTTGAGGCGATGGACCTGCCCCTGGATTCACTCATTAGTGTATGCAACGTTACGGCAGCCCCAATTGCTCTAATCCGCTGTTGTAGAAACACTTCAATTTCAGAAATGTGAAAAGAAGGTTCTTTATATGTGTGATCGAAGTTACCAATGACAATTGAGGCGCCGGATACAAAAAGGAGATATAGAATTATTTTGCTGGAGTGGGGTGGCCCCTTGACAATGAAATTTAAAGTATTGAATTTTACTTTTTGAAATGTATATCCCGAGTGAAATTTTAATTTTGCATCTTTTTCTCCTTAAAAAAAGTTGTAGCTGTTTCATTTTTCGAATTATTTACAAAAAACTGTTTTTTTCTTTGATCAAAATATTTTGATTTTTTTTACTTTATCGCGCCACAAAATGGGAGATTTTTGATATTTTGTAATAAAACTTATCAGAAATATGCATTGTCATGTTCTGCGATCGATGACGTTAGAAACAGTTCAAAATGTTTATTTAGAAAATTGTTAATAATTTTTTCCCTAGACGGTGCCTAACAACTTCTAGCCTTCCGGGAGTCGAGCGAATTTTGAGCTAGCGAAAACTGTCAGCGAGAAAGTTGTTTAGAAAGGTTCAAGGAAGTTTTCTGTAAAGTTTTAGCTCAATTGAAACTGTAGTTAACAAACTGTTGATGTTTTAATATGCGGCGCGATGGAATTTACTCCGCGTTGACTACAGCCGGCCGGTAAACTGCTACCCCAGCGTTAGGTGGAACTGTGTCTCACAGCCCGTCGAGATTTTGTAATTAGAATGCGAAGAATATGGAAAATCATGGTTTATAATAAATAGTTCTTCTTCTCTGGTACAAATATTTCAATCGTGCCACTTCTAGGAACATGAACTTCGTGAAAGTCTTAAAAATAAAGAATCTCTATAAATTTTTTTGTTGTATTCGCCGTGTCCTCCGTCTGACCTCTATTTGTAAATATACTTATATAGGCTTGTGGGTTGTTCCTTTACCAAAAATAAAATATATCAGTTTAGTTTAGTCTCTTTCGATTAGCAGAGCAGACCGTTGAAAAATTACGTGATATATAAAAGTTGTTCGACTAAACTATTCTAATAGCTATACAAAGTTCTATTATATAAATATAGTGAAGTTTTCCAATTAAAAAATGGAAAATAATTTGAAACCTACGAATGGTATACCATTCGTAGGTTTCAAATGTAGCAGAAATGCGGTATGTAATAATAAATTAATCAATTCTTGCTTAAAATACTTGAAAAATGTCTTGAAACAATTTTTTAATATATTTTTAATTATCGGAGTAATGTTAATGATGACATTACTAAATCGATACATTATTATTCTGTAGAGGGAAAATATAAATCATAGATAAAAATATTTATTGCATAAATATTATATTTTTGGTCCAACTATTTTTGAAAGCCCTTTTTACAAAATTTAAAAAATAAAACGAAACAGTGCGAGCTTGTAAAATATGTTTAGAAATTATTACAAAAACGCTTCAAAGTACCAAAAGCTGTAGCAGTCTAAATATTATTTTCCAACTTTAGATTTTCCGTGTACAAACTAAATTTTTGTAATTTAAATTAGAAATATATTATTAAAATAAAACTCGTTTGGAGAAGGAAAGAAATTTGACTTTTAAATTGAAATATTGTATTATTTCTTGGAAAAATCTTTTGCAAGTGAAATATATTAGAAATACGTGAAAAGTTGATTCTTGCACGCAGAGTGTGGACCTAACGCTGGAGTAGCAGTTTACCGGCCGGTCTGTATTCTACGCGGAGTAAATTGCATCGCGCCGCAAATCGAAACATCAACACTTTGTTAACTACTGTTCCAATTGAGCTAAAACTTTCCAGAAAACTTTCTTGAACCTTTCTGAACAACTTTCTTACTGACAGTTTTCGCTAGCTCAAAATTCGCTCGACTCCCGAAACGCTAGAAGTTATTTGTACACGAATTAGGCATCGTCTTGGAAAAAATTATTAACAATTTTTTAAATAAAGATTTTGAACTTTTTCTAACGTCATGGGTCGCAGAACATGACAGTGCATATTTCTGATACGTTTTATTACAAAATATCAAAAACCTCCCATTTTGTGGCGAGTTGAAGTGAAAAAAATCAAAATATTTTGATCAAAGAAAAAAACAGTTTTTCGTAAATAATTCGAAAAATAAAAAAGCTACAACTTTTTTGATGAGCAAAAAAAAAAAAGATGCAAAATTAAATTTTCACTTAGGATATACATTTCAAGAATTAAAATTCAATACTTTATTTTCAAGTGCTCAGGGGCCTCCCCACTCCAGCAAAATAATTCTATATCTCCTTTTTGCATCCGGCGCCTCAATTTTCTCTTCAAAGGTCCATGACTCTCATGATGAGACACGTGCACGAATCTTCATGAATTGTGCAACGTTTGGAGACCTGCAACCAATCTCATTGACAAAACAGAACCCCAATCAGGGATTTCATTTTGCGGACATAGAACGACAGAAAATGAGAAGGCAAGAAAGAGAGTTTGAACCTCCATTGCAATGCAGGGACCTCGGAAAAAGTCCAAAGTGAGCTTGTCAAACTTTAAGTCAGTTTGTCATCTCGAGGCGGTCACAATGTTACGACCCATCAATCATCAATATGTCTTTCATCGATTTTTAAAAGATTACCAACGGCCATACCACGCTGGAAGCACCAGTTCCCGTTAGATCACTGAAGTTAAGCAGTGTTGGGCGCGGGTTAGTACTTGGATGGGTGACCATCTGATACTACTGCGTTGCTGTTGGCGGTCGTGGGTGTGGTGAGCCCACACTTGTAGTTATTTACAACAAGAAACTATCCACCTAAAAAAAACACTACCCGAATCGGGTAGTGTCACGCTTACCCCTAGAGGCTCTCCGAAAGGGAAATAGCTTAATGATATACATAATTTTTACGAATTTCAAGAAATTTCGAAACCTTAAGAGGATACAAAGTTTAAATATTTTTAAAATAAGGATTCAAACCTGTAGAGCTTAAATTCACAATATACGAATAATTTAAGGAATGAATATTATATATTTTAAAGCTATTACCTTCAAAATTAAATTTTAAATGTACAGTATTAAGAACACAAAATTTCAAATTTGGTAGACATTTCAATCCAAACAATCAGTGTCCCGAGAATAGTTATAATTGCACACTTAAATTTAAAGCTTCAAGGCTGAACTCAATGGAAATCATTCTGAAATCATCTTATGTACAGTGTTAAACACAAAATTGTCAACTTTGACAGACATTTCAATACAAACAATCAAAGTCCCGAGAATAGTTCAAATGGCATACTTAAATTTAAAGCTTCAAGGCTGAACTCTAAAGTGCACCAAAGTATGCAACCCGCAAGAATTCCACGTCGAAATTGTTCAAAATTGCACGTCATGCAATTATAATGACATATAAGTGAGTGGATACATTTTTTAACTAAGAATTAACAAAATTCTGACAGTATTGAAAATCTGATAAAATTAGATAAATGATAAGCCCCTACGTGAACTTTTATTCTGTATAATTCATGCGATATTTTACTAACATAATTTATTGTAAGCTCTGTCTAATTGTATAAACTCAATGTTGGAAGGCGTTCCTTCTTACACAAAAAAATGCCATTCCATATACGTAGGATATTTTTCCTATTAAAAAACTCTTTCGAAATACATTAATAGCATTGAATTCTTCAAAAAACGTCAAATAATTGACTAGAACTATGAAATTTCAAAAAAAGAGAACTTACTTTAAGATCATGCCTCCCTCGCCAACCCACTATCCGGCTCGAAGGACCAAAATGTTTTGAATTAATGACGGACTGGCGTGGGATAGCGAATGAGTCATGTTCAGTCAAGTTATAGTCAAAGAAAATGAACAATAACATCAAATAAATTATTAACACCCTAAAAATGTAATTTTTTAATTTTTCTCGTAAAATGTCAAATACATCACAAAAAAACAAGAGACATTTTTCATAGAACTTTTTAGACGTGCAAACTTTTATCTTAACATTTTTTCGCATCTGTCATTGTTTTCAAGAAAAAGTAGAAACTTCGATTGCAAAAAAAAATAAGTCTCCTGGCTACAGAAGTTACTTAGCAAGCATCAAACTTACACGATATATTCATTATTAAAGTAAAAGTTAAAAAAAAATTGGCAAAACATTTAAAGGTGGTTTTCTTGAAAAAAACGATTATTAATTTTTTCAAGTTAA
The DNA here is from genome assembly GCA_932066315.1 of Andricus coriarius. Classification (NCBI taxonomy): domain Eukaryota; kingdom Metazoa; phylum Arthropoda; class Insecta; order Hymenoptera; family Cynipidae; genus Andricus; species Andricus coriarius. Next base: position 1,631 of record CAKNWT010202871.1, on the reverse strand, counting down.
ATTATTTTTGCAAATCGGAAAAATACGTATCGCCTATTTTCCTCTGAAACACAACATATTTCTTCCCGAGAGATTCTGCGATTTCAAGTGTAGCACCCTGCCTGATTTGAAATGGATTCGGTCGCCTGAAGAATAAAGTTAAATAGTTTTGGCATCGAATAAGGAAAAATAAATGACATAATAATGTACAATTTTTAAAATAAATGCGATTATAAACAATTTAAATTGCGGGATATTCAAAAAAAATTTAATAAAATAAGTTGTAAGAATTTAAATATTGTCAATATTATTTATTGTGCTATTGAAATGAAAACATTATTATTTTTAACAAATTCTGTAAAGTTTGAAAATAAGTAAAGTAAGTTAATAGTAATAAAATTATCTTTTGAGGGGTTTGGATAGAAAATAAGTAACTAATTATGTAGTATTATGTATATAAAGTGTTTTTTTGTTGTTGTCAACAAACAATAACGTTTCAATTTTTATGCGGATCAAATAATATTACCATTATTTACATTTTAATTAATTATTTTATTATTATTTTTATAAATGTCCCGCCCTTTCCAATTTCATTAATCACATTTATTTTCAAATTTTTACAATATATTATCGTTTATTTTTCCTAATCAGATGTGGGTAGAGTAAGGTTATGAATCCAAATAAATTAGATTTCGAGCCATTATTACGAAACAATATAATTATATAGGACAATGTCAAATAAAATGATTTACTTACCGCTGATAGCTAGTACTTTTTCTTTCAATTTGATAGTTTTCCTTTCCTTAATATCATTCCACTTGAATATAGCTACACAGCCTACGTCTCGACTTTTCTTAGGAATCATTGATAACTGAATGACATCTTGTTTTCTATCATCGAGCCACCCGATAAACGCAAACTTCTTTACTTTTGAACCCATTTTAGATATTATTAATTTAATATTTATCACTAAAACAAAGATATTATCTTTGACTTAACCACTAAAAGGTACGTTTTTACAAACATCGGTGATGGAGGTGGGAGAAAACAACAAAGTATTTGTTACATGAGCTCAGGCGTCAAGGCAATGACGTCATATTTGAGCGTGAATATACAGAAACTTACAGCGAGCGTTAAAAGAGAACTTAAAAAATCTGTGAAGATTCTCGAGCTTTAAAGGAGACGTTAGTAAAACTCAAGAACATATAGGCAAGAGCTTCAATGTAGGGGCTGGAACCTATGTAGAAGCAAAATAGAATGAAAATATCTTTAGGAGCGGCTAAGTAGGAGCTAGTAGAATAAGCAGCTTCAAAGTAGGGAGCGTCAAAATAGGGGCTATATTTCGACTCGGGCTTTATTAAGATCTGATTCAAAACTAGCCAAAAAAGTCGATGTAGAATTGCATTTCATTTTCTTATACATGGAACAGCTCTGCTCAGGTACTAGATCAAAGCATATTTATTGTATAGTCAATACTGGCAGTTTCTTTCGAAATACGCTAAACTTGTGCACAACATAAATCTAACTTATTATCTTATTATCTTACTTATTAGCTTATTATCTGTGGTAATGAGTGAATTATCGAAAAGTAACAGCTGTTGATCAAAATACTTGGACACTTTAGTACCTTGTAATGTTTTTTACAAAAGTGC
>CAKNWT010202867.1:0-14650 GCA_932066315.1 Andricus coriarius | reverse complement strand
TTAACAAAGTAATTCAACTTTTAAGCAAGCAGTTGAATTTTCAACGAAAAAACATGAATCCTCCAAGAACAATGTAATGCACGGTATTTCAAATAAAAAAGATTTAAATATTAAATCGAAAAGAGCCAAATTTTTAACAAAATACTTGAATATTCAACTAAAAAAGATTCATTTTCAACCAAAAATGGATTTTTTTAAACACCAAAAAACCAATAAAAAAAAGATTTTTTAACAAATTAGTTGAATTTATCCAGAAAAGACGAATTTTCACCAAACGAAAATTAATCTTCAACCAAACAATTGCATTTTTAACAGAAGAATTTTCAAACCTTTTTTAAACTGGCTCGAATTACTCCTAAGATTTTGAAAAATATTTCAAAATAGAAAATCATTTATAATTTTTCCAGGAACCTTGTGAACATTTTTTTTCTTCTTTCTACATTTTTAAGAAGCTCCGGATTTTTGTTTAAAATTTGTTCAAATAGTTTCAAATTTTCGATTATTCTTTAATCTTTTCTAAACTTTTAAACCTTCTAAACATATTTTAAAATTATTAAAATAATCCCTTTTTTTCATTTGCATACATTTCTAAACCTTCAAAATATATTGTTAAATTATGGTTTTTTCGTAATTTTTAAATAATTCTCCATAATTAGAAAAATTGTCCTAAAATCTTCTAGATTCTTTCTTGAAAATTTTGGAAATGTTTTGAAATATTATCTTGAAATTAATTTTTTTGTTTAGTCAATGATTTATAATTTTCCAAGGTATCTTAACAAAGTTTTGTCTGTTTTCTTAAAACCTTTCAAAATTCTTAAAAAGCTCCGATTTTTTTTTCTTCATATTTTGTGTAAAATTGTTTGAAATAGTTTCAATTATTTTTTTATCTTTTCAAAACTTTTAAATCTTCTAAATATCTTATAAAATTATCACAATATTTCCTAAAATTAAAACAAAATCGCATAAATTTCTAAACCTTCTAAATAATGGTATTTTTCGTTATTATTTTTTTAATTCTGCATAATTAGAAAAATTGCCTTAAAATCTTCCAGATTATTTCTTGCCAATCTTGGAAATGCTTTGAAATGTTCTATTGGAATTCATTTTTCTAAATAAAAAATCATAAAAAATATTCCCATAAATCTTTGAGAATATTTTTTGATTCTCTTGAAACATTGCAAAATTTAGATTTTCCCAAGCAATTTCCGGGTTTCCCGGTCAATAAACATCCTTTAGATCTAAAAAAAAGTGAGCCATTGCATTTAGTATTGGCAAAAAATTTGACATTTGACTGAAATAAATATTTTATAAGCAGACTTAAATATTATTGAAATTGAAAGTCATTATGAAAGATTAAAGGAGAATTTCAGATTTAGAAGGTTCAAGGAGATGAATGGGAGGAAATACTGAATATACTTTTTTACCTATGTATTTCAGGTACGAGTCGTCGAGAAAGTTTTGGTGAAACTTTTTCATCCAAACGCCAATTTCTGCCATGCAAATTGCTCGGATTTCTGGAAGAGTGTCTCTGTACCTGTGTACGAAAACGGATTTAAACATGTAAGTCAACATGTTTTTTATCTCGTCCATATTTTCCTCGAGTTCCTTTCGCTTTGCCATCAGCGACTCGAGTCTGTCTGCTGCTCTTTTTTCTCTTGCTTTTTGCCTTTCGGCTTCATATTGTCGCTGGGTGTTGTCCAAATTTATGGAGACTGTTAGCGCAACGTCAACTAGAGCCGTCATGAGTTTCATAGCTGGAATAAAAAAAGGTATTAAAAGACATTTTGAGTAATTTATACATTTATTTAATTTAATATTGATTTTAGCGAAATTACCTGCAAGAGTTGCCGTGTGCCTGAAAGCCCTGACTTGTGAGTCGGAAAGACCAGTCAGAAGCGAAATCACATTATCCATGAGAAACTGATCGTAGATTATAGAATATTGACATTGACGAACTAGAATTTGTACAAATTCGCAAAAGTTTGCGCGAAACTTTTTCCACTGTTGTCCAGCCATTATTAGTGGATACTCTCCACTTTCCTGTTCAACAAATTAATGGATTTGCAATAAAAATGTGAATATTGGATAAGAAAAAAATAATTGAAAAATAATATTTAAAAAACCGACATCATAAAAGTGCTGGACAGCAAAAAATAATTTAGGAAAAGGAAATTAGTCATCTCAATAGAACGATAGCGATAGAATAATTTAATAATGGAAACAAGACTTTAAGAACGGAATAATATAGTATGTATTTCAATTAGGAATAAGAACAAGCAGGGTGTCTACTCAAAGCATGGAAAACAATTCCCTGATAATTCCAGTTTTTTCCAAGTACCTTAAGTTTTTTCCAGGTATAATATTTCATAGTACAGAGCCATTCAAATATTTCATTTACTAAAACAATCGACTCGGAAATTGTATACAGTTTCGCGAGTTTATTATAAATAATGTTTTTTTAGTTTCTAGGTATTCAATTAATATCTTTAACTCAGAAACCTTTGACAAATTATATTACAAAATATTCTTAAATATATTAGCACCATTGATTAATTAAATAATACCAAAAATATAATTAATAATTTCTTGAATTTGTCTCTCATTCAATGAATTTGAATAATTAATTAAACAAATTTTTTTCTCTTCTTTTTATACTTAAAATTCAGTGCATATTTAGGTAAAATTAATGTGGGTAGTATATTAAATTAACCGCTTCAAATTCCTAACTTTTCAAGTGAAAATATTGCATTTTCAACAATATAGATGAATTTTCAACAAAATATTTGATTTTTCAACCAAAAGGATTAATTTTCTACCAAAAAAGATGATTTTTCAACAAAATACATGAATTCTGGATCAAATAGTTGAATTGTCAACTAGAAAGACCATTTTTCAACAAAAGGATTAACTTTCTACCAATAAAGACGATTTTTCAACAAAATACATGAATTCTGAACGAAATAGTTGAATTTTCAACTAAAAAAGAGTCATTTTAACATTTCAACAAAATACATTAATTTTAAACTAAAAAAGATTAATTGTCAATCAAAAATTGAAGAATTAAATTTTTATTTAAAAACACTAACGTTCAACCAATGAGATGAATTTTCAACTAAAAATTATCATTTTTTAACAAAAAATTGAATATTTACATTTATATAAAAAAAATTATTTTAAAAATGATTATAACTTTCAGCCAAATAATTCAATTTTCATTCCAAACAAGATGATTTCTGAGCAAAATATGTAGTGGTAGATATTTTAACCAAAAATATTTTAATTTTCAATAAAAAATAGTCGAACTCAACCAAAAAATACGACTTTTCAACATAAGTTGAATATTCAAATTTGAAAGATTTGGCAGTCAGGAAAGAGAAGAAATTGCACACAAACTGTTGAAGTTTCAAAAAAATACCAGAATTTTCAACTAAAAACTATCAATTTTCAACCAAAAATAGTTAAATTTTCAGTTGAAAAATTAATTTCAAAGAAAACAAAAAAATGAATTGGTATTCAATTTTATGTTGCAAATATTAAAAAATTAAGCACAACCTCGATAAAATGCCCTGCCATTTCCACGTTTTTCTAGGTTTATAAAAATCCCTGGACAATTTCAGGTTTCCCGGGTAGGATAGACACCCTGAATATTAAATATTGTATTATGGAGAAAGGCCGTGGGCAGGTTAACAATACAGAACCGAAATTTTGTAAATTACAAACGTTGAGAACACCTGACACAAATTCATCTAAAACCTTCCTCTTATGAGCCTTCTTTTTTTAAAAAGCAATTAAAAATAAGAATTGGGTAAGCTAGAATATAATCTTTTTTTAAATTTTATTACCTCGTCAAACTCTTCAGTCATCTTTCGAATAATTGCTACATGTTCCATTGTAGTTTGCATTTCAGAAGTAATGCGTCCTTTACATCCACTAGCGTTGATGAAAAACTGCATCAGCATCAGGAGAGCGTTTTCCCTGTTAACTTTGTACTTTTCGATCCAATCGTCAACGATATTCTATAGGAAAATGAAAAGATAAATATTAATTTAAAAATAAAACAAACAAGGGAACAAAAGCTGAAAATTGAAATGCTCACAGTTAGCGACGAGCGGTTGTTTTTTATAACAAAATAGAGACTAGCTTCATCCTCCAAACTTTGTGGTTGATAAACTCGTTTTCCACGACCTCGACCACCTCCTCTGCCTCGTCCAGAGGAAGTCGTCGGGATATAGTCTGTATCGATTTCTTTGTACTTTGGTTGCTGAATCGGCCCACCTGAAAAAAATTTTCATTTTCACTCAACTCTTAACGAAACAAACATTTGTAAAATTCGTTACTAGTTGAAACTAAATTCATACCACGAAGTCGAGCGCGAGTGTTTCGAGTGATCCTCATATTCGCAGGAGCGATTGGAGTCAAAGGTTGTTCAAATTGTGCCGGACTATCGAAATTTAAAGGTTGATCTTGGTATAATGGCTGAGACATTCCTGGGGAGCTGTAGTCCTCGGAAGAATAGTGTTCTGGCCTAAATTTGATTAAAGGTAAAGAAATTTAAATCAAAATTAAAAAAAATTGTAACTTAGAGAATATCAGGCCTCGGACTAACTTTAGAGATCAATAATAGTGTAAATAGTGTCACCATTTGTTTTAAATTGTGTCATAAAATTTGTTAAGTATTAAAAATGATCTTTAATGTCTATAAATTATCAAAATTCCTATTTATTTATCGAAGGTCTCACAGTCTTTCCCCTGTTTCTCATTTTTCCACTTAAATGCGAACTGAATTAATAGAACCCAATGCGAAAATCAATCTATTTTTGGTTGAAAGTTCATTATCTGCTGTTGAAAAGTCTATTACATTTTTCGTTAAGAATTATTTTTTCATCATTTGGTTCATAACTGAATTATTTTCTGGAAAATGTAAGTATTTTGTTGAACATTCATCTTTTCGGTTTAAAAATGTATTTTTGAAAATTGATATATTTTTTGTTGAAAATTCGTCTTTTTTGGTATAAAATTAATTTTTTTGTTTGTTAAAAATTTAACTGGTTGAAAATTAATCTGTGTTGGTTGAGGATTCAAGTAATTTGTTGAAATTCGTCTTTGCTGGTTAAATTTAACTGCTTTTCATTTTTAATAAAAATCTTTTTTTGTTAAAATAGCAACTATTGCATTTTTCGTTGAAAATTAATGTTTTTTAGGTTACATATTCAACTGTTTGGTTGAACTATTTTCTTAAAATTTTTTTGATTGAAGATTCATAATTTTAGTTAAAAACTCATTTATTTCAGTTAAAGTCATTTTTTTAACTGAAAATGTAACTATTTTGTTGAAAATTCATATTCTCGGGTTGAAAATTCAACTGTTTTAAAGAAGATTCGTCTTTTGGGTTGAAAATTCCAAAATTTGGTATAAAATTCCACAATTTGATACAAACATAAACTGTTTGGTGGACAAAATTTTTGTTGTGTTGTTAAAAATTGACCTTTATTAGTTTAAAAATTCTACTATTTATTTCAAAAATGTTAGAAACGAAAAAGATATAAAATGAAAATTAATCAAATGAAATTTGGACCTGCATCACATCCATATTTTAATCTATTTAGTTTAAAATGTATGTGATTTGTCGAAAATTCGTCTTTTTCGGTTATATCCGACTATTTTTTATTTAATATCAAAATATTTTTTAGTTTCAATATCAATTATTACATTTTTGGTGAAAATTCGTATTTTCAGGTTGAAAATTTAACTGTTTTGCAAAGAATTCATCTGTTTGACTCGAAAATTAACCAATTTGGTAAAAAATGCAACTGTTTTGTAGGAAGTTCGTTTGCTTTTGAATGAATTTTTTTTTTAATTTTAACTTTAACTATTCCATTTTGGTAAAAAATTATTTTTTAGTTTAAAAATTCAACTGTTCGATTAAAAATGTATGTAAGTTGTTGAGAATTTATCTTTTATGATAGAAAATTGATGTATTTTGTCGAAGTTTGGACTTTTCTGGTAGAAAATTAAATTTCTTGGTTAAAAACTCAACTATTTGGTAGAAAATAATTTTTTTTTAATGCAACTGTATGGTTGAAAATTAATCTGTTTTAGTTAATGCTTAAAGTATTTTGTTAAAAACTCGACTTTTTTTGGTTTAAGTACCAACTATTATATTTTGTGGGGGAAAATTAGTATTTCAGGTTGAAAATTAACTGTATTGCAGAGACATCATCTGCTAAGCTTGAAAATTTGTTTACTTTTTACTGAAAATTATTTTTTTTTATGGAAATTTAACTATTCCATTTTGTGTTACAAATTGATTTTTTCTAGTTTAAAAATTCAACTGCATGGTTGAAAATTGATGTAATTTGTTGAAAATGCATATTTTAGATACAAAATTTATCATCTTACTCAGTCAAAAAATAATATTTTTGTCTTGAAAATTCTACGTTTTGGGCGGTCCCTAGTCATCCATTGAGAGCATTTTTACTCAATTAGCGAAGAAATTCAAAAACATTTTTTAAGGAAAAGTAAAAAAATAGTGGAATTAGCACACAATTGTGAGAAAATAGTGTCTTAGTGTAATTTTTTTCGAAATACAGGGATCATAGCGCAAAAGGAGCTCAAAAAAGGGGAAATAGGGTAATTTTCTCACGGAAAAGGGGATAATAGGGAGAAGATTAAAGATTTATTTTTATATGTTGAAAAGAACAAACAACCTTTTTATAAGAAATGTTATATTTTTAAATAACTTTCAATGCTTTTTCAGTGATTTCTGCCATTTAAGAATTTATTGTTAAAAATTGGATATACTTAGGTCGTTGGAAATCCATTCAGTGATAAAAGTCCGAAAAACAATTAAATTAGTTAAATACCCAATTTTTATATGTTTAACATCGTTCTCATAAATAATTCTTTCCAAGATTTGTAATTTCTTCCTTACTATAATTAATACTTTCAATGTAAATTTAAAACTACACTCTTCAGTAGAGGGAAGTAAAAATGCTCAAATTAATCGAATCGTTTGAGCTGAAGGGACAGCAACTTGTGGGTCGACATCCAAAACAAGTAAAGAAAAAATTGTTTGAAATCGGTTAATATCTTCTATTCTCTTTTTTAAATTTACAATTAAAAATTTGTTTAATTCAAAAATAAATTTGGCCTTATTTAGAATTTTTTGAAAATGTACAAAAACATGTTTTTTTGGATTGATTCGAACCTGAAATTTCTTCAGCTTGAACCAAAGAAACATGTTATTATTTTTTATTCATGGGAAACATTTTTTTCTTGGTGTTTATAACGTTCCAAAATCGCAAGAAAAAGTGACATCCCAAAAATCCTAAATTACGACAGAAGGAACAGGGGCAAAAAGGGGAATTTCAAGAAAAAAAGGGGAAGACTGTTAACCCTGGAAATAGAAGCAAAATAGTGTAATCGAACAAAAAAAAGTGTGAAATATTATCAAGTGTTCAGTCCGAGGCCTGGAATTATAATAAAATCATTCTTACGTTGGATTGTGCACTGGAGTTTGTGGAGCTTGCTGGTAAGGAGTATACGGAGTGTAAGGAGATTCTGGAATGTCGCCTCCAGAACTATCATGCATGGGAGTCATTGGTGTCATCGGTGCCTCGTATTCCGGAGGGACAGGATCGTCCATTCGGATACGCTTGCCGCCTCTTCTGTGCATCATCTTGATGCCTTTTTTACTTCCTTCAGCTAACTATATGACTGAAAATTTAAATTTTTAATTAAACAATATTTACCATTCCTATTTTCACTTAATTTTTGACAATTTTTACATTAAACACGATCAATGAAAAATGCATTTTCCGATACAAAATTTGACAAAAAATGTAATTTATCCATTTTTCAATTATGAAACCACCAACGAGACTCAAATCACCAGCCAGACAACCAGTCTAAATTGAAGAAATCGATAAAAAGGTGTCTGCAGCGTCAACAGGAACGTAACGGGAATTTATGCTACATTTAACTTAAGAGAAATAACCCTTCAAAATCCACTAGAATTCCTCTCATATATATTGAGGTATTTTTTTTTACTACTCAATCATCAATAATTAACTAAATATCCGTAAAAATCATGTAATTGATTTACGGTTATTGGGAAACTGAATCCAAGCGTCCGACATGTAAAATGACAAAAACCATTTTACTCATTAAAAAATCGGATTTACCAAATAAAAACTGATGAACCAGTCACGTTGCCGTCTCGGGCAGCATAATACACAAAAATAAAGTCGGATTTGATCAAATTTGACAGCTTTAATCACTTTATATACACGACAATGATATTTCCACGAAAACACCGTTCCGCCATTTTCGCGTTTACGTGTGACGCGCTTGCGCAAATGAAAACGCGCGGGAAAATCGATCGTGTGTTTGCGCATTTTATTTTTTTATTTATTAAAAATATTTCAAACATCCATATTGGTGAATTTTTAATGTTTATTGATGTTAGGTTCTAAACATGGTTCTTGCATATTAGTATTATAAGTTTATGAAGATATATTGAGGACAAAAGTTGCGGTTTCCTGACATAAGTTCAAAAACTATTATGTTGTGACGTCAGCTGGCAAGATGTCTGCTGGTATTTTCACCACTTTCAGTCTTTCACTTCATCAGCTAACTTCATTTCATTGAGGGCTGAGGGGAAAACATTGGGTCAAATGCATGGAATTAGGTCCTTTTTCTGCCTATTTTGCTAACAGCTTCGTAAAAACTAATTTTTTATGTATAAGTGTATTTGGAAATTAGTTTTTGTTTTTTAATTACTATTTATTGAAATAATAAAATGACGATAATTATTATTCATTACGAAGATATTACAGAAATAAAATTTTGTCCCATGGATTTTCGACCATTGCTTTCCCCTCAGCACTCAACGAAGTGATATTAGCTAGTGGTTGATGTGGAAAATTAGGTATTTTCACTTCAACCACCGGCTAACTTCACATCGTTGAGTGCTGAGGGGATTTGGTCCATTTTTGCCAATAACTAATTTTTTCCATATAAGTGTATTTAAAAATTAATTTTTATTTATTAAAAACTATTTAAGGAAATGATAAAATCATAATAATTATTATTCATTACGAAGATATTATTGAAATAAAGTTTTCTCTTATACATTTGATCCATTGTTTTTCCCTCAGCACTCAACGAAGTGAAGTGAGCTGACGATGAAGTGAAAATGCCTAATAATGCAACTGCGTATGTTGGCACGCCAATTTAAAAACGAAATATTTTTTTCTGAATGTGTCCCCGACCAAAATTTATAAATTAAAAAAAAAATAATTAACCCATGTTTTTGTATTTTTAATGTTTTTTTTTTGGGTAAGATGTTTAAAAATAAAACTTGATGCACATTTTTTGTCTAACTATTTAAAATGTACATTACAGCTTGGAAATACGAAATCGATTTTTTTTGACATTTTCTCATCATCTATATTTTGTTTTTAAATTGAATACTGTTTTACAAAATAAGGAAAATAAGGCACTTGCACAATAAATTTGTTTACATGAAAATAAAAACTGATAAAAAAATTGAAATCCTAAATAATTTAAAAAAATCGTAAATCACAGTAAAAACTAATGGTTCGATAATTATATTGCTGCAGACTTACAATGGTTAACGCTTCAATTGAGAAAATGCATTCCAAGGGAAATAATGCATAGGATATAATGGGAAGTTAATTTAAAATCGCAAGTAAAATTTCTTTACACAATACGATCATAGAAAAAATTAACGCCTACAATTACATAATTGCAGCCCTTCATTTAAAATATTATTAGAATTGGTATTCCTATCACACGAAAATTTCAGAGTTGATTGTATAATGCAGATATGTATATTAGGGTGGTCCAGATTTCTTCTCTTCGAATTTTCATGCATGTTGCCCCAAAATTTGTTCGAATCCACAAAAAAATAAATGCGTTTTGTTTCTAATTATCAGTAGCGAGTATTATTTTATGTATTAAAAATCATTTGTTAAAAAAAAACCGCAAAAAGAAATCATAATTAGCGCCAAAAAATAGCAAAATATCATATTTCACTTATGGCGTTTGTTGGGACCCTATACAATAGACTTATGGGGGTGATATTTAAAAAGTAATTTTTGATTCGGATTCTATGACTAATTATGAAAAGAAATGTTGAGATTCAACTCGATTCTACTAATATTGACGATTCTGAATGAAATTTACAAAAACGTATTTTCTTCTAATGGAAAATACACGTTAAACTTCATGTGGCTTGCTTGTAAATATCTTTTTTTGTGGATTCAAACAAATTTGGGAGCGATATGTATGAAAATTCGAAAATAAAACAATTTTTGATGCATTTTCGGATCACCGTAAATTGTATATGCATTAGTTTTTACTCTCATGTTTTATTTCTTATTTAATGTGTATGTTTTTAAATATTTTATTCGGGTTTTCCACTGGAAACAGATTTATTGTAAAAGTGTCCAATTTTGCAAAACAGTATATAATTTAAAAGCAAAATTGTGGTGATAAGAACATAAAAAACAAACATATAAAAACGCAAAAAGATATTCTCACTCTACATGTGATATAATAATGTAATTAAGAAACATTGTTCATTATTTCCACAGGTTTTAATTCATTATTTACAATAATTACAAATAAAACACCACTGAAAATTCTACGTAGAAAATTTCATTTAAAAAAATTCAGTTGTGCATTCCGGGAACTTTGTACAAAAATTCACCGTCGTCATCGTAATAACAATTCCTCACTCTGTAGGTCATTCCCTCTTTGTACCTGTTTTTCGGAATTTTTATAAAAGGTGGTTCATCATCTATATCATCTCCTTTTTTTATCCATTCTTTTACATAAGTATCTACACCACTTCTATCGGTGCTCAATGACAATTCGTCATCCTCTTTTTTCGAAATAAGATCTGTTTTTGGCTCTTTATTGAAATTGGAGACTTCATTTTTTCTTGTTCTTCTCGTTGAAATCCTTGATTTCGATCCTTTTTCATCTTCATTTAAAGAAACTGATGACAGATTTCTTTCGACGCTGGAAACTGCTGATTCAGAATTAAAATCTCCCTCCTCAATTCCAGGTTCTTTTGGTGAAAAACTAGCAGATTTTGTTTCAAATGCAATTTTTTCCATGTGTCTTTTATAAGTTTCTTTCAAAACGATATCTTCTGGATCAGAAGAATCTTTCGTCTGGCCTACGTTTTTGATCAAAAATTCCTCAAAGGTCAGACGCTTGTTTTTTCCTCTGTGATCATTTTCGTTTAGATTCTGTGAAAGCATGGTCATTTGATTTTCTTCCTTCGAGGAAACTTCAGTATTCTGGTACCTTTCCCGAATCTTCAAACTCTGAACCTGATGTATATTTTCATTCTCCTCAAAATTCCTAATTTTGCAATCCGAATTTCTACTGGTCTCAAAATCCGTCTTTTTGGTGTCCCAATTTCTCTTGCTTATAAAACGAAGATTCTGCTCATCAAAATTGTTGCTTGTCTCAAAATCGATGTTTTTGTTGTCCCAATTTCTGTTGCTTTTAATACGTACATTTTCCTCGTCAAAATTCCTGCTGGATTCAAAATCTGTGTTGTTCTTGTCCCAACTTCTATTGCTTTTAAGGGCGACATGTTTCTTGTGAAAATTTCTGTTGGACTCAAAATATGTATTTGTGCTATTCGAATGTTTATTGCTTTTAAAGAGAATATTTTCCTCGTCAACATCTGCATTTGCTTCAAAATCTCTGCTTTCATCTTCAACATTTTTACTATTCTCCAAATCAGTATTTTCGTCATCTGTTTTCACTTTTTGGTCAACGTTCGGAAGCAAAAATGTCTCAGCGATTCTTGAGAAGATCTTACTTTTTGGTTTCGGGAATTTCATTTTTGGGGGCACGAATCGTTTCGCCAGTGATTCTCTGTCAGTTGAAACAATGTGTCTATCCTTAAAATTCTGAAGATGTTTTTCCATTGTTGGTGTCAAAGGCAATTCTCCTGCACGAAAAGCTTCCCAATTACTGATTACTTTGTCATCGTATCGCAAGACTGTTTGCACAGATTTAGGACTCCATTTGGTATGAAGAACTTTTTTTATCGTGGCGGGCAAGGCTGGGAAACTCTCGCTTAATCTTTCAACAGACCATTCATTTGGATCCCTTTCGTGGAGAGACTTTATTTCTTCTTTTTCGGCAAAAGTTAAGAAACTGGGCTCAACTTCTTTCATGTATTTACTAAAGGTTATTTTGGTCTTCAACTTCTCCTTCTGGACTGCAAGTTCACTGAAAAATAAAAGATAAATTAGAAACAATTAAATTATAGGATTTACTTCATCAAGATAGAATAAAAAATAGTATCACAAACAGCAGTTTAGACAAATATCAAGTGTACAAATTTTACAACCTTTTAGTTTCTTTAGGCATTCTGAATAAAAAGTTGTGCTTCTTTGGAAAAAATTCTAAGTACAGTAAAATTATAGTAATATATTTTAGAATTTTTTCTTTTGTTTCGTTTCGTTGCTAAAGGGGCAAAACTGAATTAAATTGGGAAATTAACGTTTTTAAGTAATGGCCATTAATAATTGCATTAAAATTGAGTAACCAAGAAAATTATATAGTCGAGGATTCTAGGATTCAGTAGGAGACTTAACAGATCGAATTCAACATTGATGGCAATATTGCAGTAAGGAAAATATCGAAAGTTGCGATATACATTAACGTAACGTAACGAAGAGGAGCATAATATTTTGTTTCATTTCGTTCGGAGATTACGAAATAAATTAATAGAAAGCTTTATTTGTAGTAAATTAACTCACTAATTAGTTCTATTAAGTTCTAATAAATTTAAAATTTGTATATCAGGGCCTCTTAATTTCCTTGAAAACTTTGAACCCCCCAATTATCAAACCTTTTAACCAAAAATGATGAATTCACAACAACAAATAATGTCATAGTTGATGTTTCAACAAAGGAAATATTTTCATTTTAAATCAAAAACAGTTGAACTGAATAAAAGAATACGAATTTTAAACAAAATACTTAAATCCTCAACAAAGAAAGATTTTTCAGTCAACAAAGAGAAAAAATGTCATCCAAAATGTACAATTTTCAATCAAGAAGATTAATTTTCTCCTATACAAGAAGAATTCCGAACAAAATACTTATATTTTGAACCTAATAATGTAATTTTCAAAATAAGAAGACAGGCTTTCTATAAAACACTTGAATTTTCAATCAAATTAATACATTTTTAACCGAATATTTGACTTTTCAACTAAGAAGATTAATTTTCTTCTAGAAAAGACAAATTCTCAACAAAATAGACCAAATTACATAAGTTTTCAACAAAATAGTTGAATTTTTAAACTAAGAAGATTAATTTTTACAAAGAAATGGAGTAGTTAAATTTTCATTAAAAAATTAATTTTCTATAAAAAAATGAATCATTTACAAAACAGTTGAATTTTGAACCAAATAGTTGATTTTTTAACTAAAAAGATTAATTTCTCTACCAAAAAAGACGAATTTTCAACAAACTACATAATTTTTAACTTAAAAAGATAACATTTTCAATGAAAAATACAATAGTTGATATTTCAACCAAAAAATATTTTAATTTTCAATCAAACACAATTGAATTGAACCCAAAAAGACGAATTTTGAACAGAATCGTTGAACCCTCAACCAAAACAGATTTAGTTTCTACCAAACAGATGCATTTTTAACCAAAAAAAATGTATTGTCTAACAAAAACACGGATTTTCAACCTAAATCTAAAAAAAGATCAATTTTTAACAAAAAATGGAAGTTAAATTTTAATTGAAAAACAATAATTTAAATTCATAAAAGCAAAGTTTTTTACAAAACAGTCGAATTTTTAACACAAAAACTTGAATTTTCGACCAAATAGTTTCATTTTGGACCAAATACTTGAATTTCTTACCAAACAGTTGAATTTTCAAAGCAAAAACATGAATTTTCAAATCGAAAATATGAGCTATCAACAAAAAAATTAATTTTCACGCAAACAGTTGAACTTTTAAATAATATTATGAATTTTCAACCAATGAAATAAATGTTTAATAAAGTAGTTCACCTTTCAACCAAGGAGTTGAACTTTCAATCTTAAAAGATAATTTTTCAATAAAAAATATAATAAGATGGTATTTCAACAAAAAAATACGAATTTGCAAAAAAATAGTTGAACCTTCAACCAAAACAGATCAATTTTCAACCAAACAATTGCATTTTTAACCCAAAAATTTGAATTTCTAACAAAAAACACGAATTTTCAACTAAGAAAATTAATGTAATACCCAAAAAGACGAATTTTCTACCAAATAGTTGAATGCTTAGTCTAAAAAAGATCAATTTTTAACCAAAAATGGCATAGTTCAATTTTCATTGAAGAACAATAATTTCAATTTATAAAAGCAATTTTTTTTTACAAAACAGTCGAATTTTCAACACCAAAAATGGAATGTTCGACTAAACAGTTGAATTTTCAACTCGAAAGTATGAGGTTCCAACAAAAAAGTTAATTTTCAACCCAGTTGAATTTTCAACGAATATTATGAATCTTCAACCAAAAAAATGAATTTTTAATAAAGTAGTTCTCCTTTCAACCAAGGAGTTGAATTTTCTATCTGAA
>CAKNWT010202822.1:0-26912 GCA_932066315.1 Andricus coriarius | reverse complement strand
TAAATGGTTTAGTTGAAGAAAAAATTGTTTCCTCCAAGAAAATTACGAATGTAAAGAAAAAAAAGAAAACCCTCACCAACATTATAAAAGAAAAGTTGAATATCTTGCATGTGTTTTAAAACAAACGTGTAATTTTTCAAATAATCAAGTTTTAATTTAAAATATCCATGACTTCGGAAAATTTTTTTTAAATCATTAAAAAAATTTCTCATTTCCCTTAAAAAGCAGCCTATTGCCTCATTTGCAGTAAATTTGTACAAAACAATCCTTAAGAACTATTTCTTTCTCTCCTTCTGAATTTGGAACTTGCTGAGGACAAAATTAAAAAATCAGCGTCTCAACATCGTCAGCCGATTCGAATCGATCATTTTGGTATTGTTTTCTCTAAGTCGGAACGATGATTCGTAATCAACAGTGCGTAACTGTCTTTGATGGAACACAACAATTTGCCCGCGAAGATATTTGATCTTATTCTTGTCACATTGTTCGTCAAAGAAGGAACTTTTCAAGTATCCTCAATTAAGCGTACACGGGGAACTTTTTTGAATGTGTGAATTCTCTTTTAGTTTCTTTAGTCTTACGACAAACAATAGTCAAAATCATACTCGAAGGCACCTGTGTTATTCAATGCAATATAGCTGTCAGTTCACAAACTTACAGTTGATTCGCTGATGCACCCAAAAGACGGAAGATTTTCAATTTTCCATCGCATAAAAATACGTGAAATCCTAACGAGTATTTTTATATCTGTACGAAAAGAAATACTCTTGAGATTTACAAAGGCTACGGTAATATCAGTTTGTGCTTTCGTTATGTTTTGTTCTTTTGTTCATTATTTTGGCTGTTACGAGTGAAGAAATGAGACGCTAGATTATAATAAAATGGGTTGCGATCTAATCGCAAACCCCAGATGCTTAAAATTCTAGGCGATTTTTACGCAATTATCGAGAATCGACTGCATCGATCCGATTTGCCGATTTAACGTGCAAGCAACACTTGGAAAACGATACACCGATCGAAATCACGATGGCCTAATTTTTTTTCGATAATTGTCACTTAATCGTATTTTCTTTTGCAGATCTCAATCTGGTGGAAATGAAAGCAATTTAAAGATTTGTGTTTTTTAATCTGTTGGCTGCCAGCGCCATGATTAATTAACATCTGCCTCTTTTTGGTGAGTAACTTTTTCACTCACTCTCGTCGAATCGCAAACTGGTCTTTCTCCCTTTTTTGTCAACTCACTTGGCAGGAGATCACTTTTATACATCAGAAGAGTACAGTTCTGATATATTAGAAGAATCCTGATATATCAGAAGAAGCTTTTTAGTAGTCGGTAGCAACATTTCACATAAATATAAATAGAGCTAATTCCTGTACGAGGAGAATAGATGACAAATGCCCTGTTATTCTGAATTAAAGTGAGGCGATCGTCTCGGGAGAAAACATGGAACCTGGAATTATTCCTTTTGATTAGATATTAGTTTTCTTACCTCCTAGAGATGATCCTTAATTTTTAATACAATAAAAAATTCGAATTCTAATTGTTTCTTTTTTCAGATCTTAATTTGCGTTCCAGCTTATAATTTTTGAGAACCTTTGAAATGTAAGAAAATGAGAAAATTTGCCCGGATTTTATCTTATTTTTCGGACGAATTGAAGAATTTAATCGCATCCTCATTACTAAGAGGAACTACGCATCCAGTCACAGCAAGGCCTAATTATTCTCGATTATTTTGTGTTCTGTGCGTTCATTGGAGGTGTAGGCGGTTCTCGCCTGTCTATTATGCGAATTCCGTTTTGCAATTAGTTACATTAGAGTGAACGGAATCCTGTAACATGGATTTTGGCAAAACACCGAGTATTTGCAAAAATTGGGTCTTACTGGTATTAAAATATAGGCGAGTTTTCTGGAACTCGCATCGCAAAGAAACATTCAGAATTGGTTATTTCGATGTATATGGAGTCACGTGAAGTGGATTAGTATCGTGGCGACGATTAGGCCCAATGAGATGGCTAATTGATTCGTTCCCCCGCAGAATTTGATTTCCATTTCTTCGGGATGATAGTTAATGCATTTCGCTGGTCTACGACGATATAAGCGTTCTCTGCGGGCACTGCATGCTCCGGGTTCTATTAGGACTTCGATAGGCCTAATACTGAGCTTTTTACTTAGGCAAGGACAGAGTGTGTCCACCACCAAGAGGATTAGATTCGTGTGTCGAATCTTCTGGACGCTGAAAGGCCTGTGAACAAATATTTTGCTCTTCAGAGAAAAAAAGTTAAGATTTTACTTTGGATTTAACAATATTAAGAAAATATTCTTTTAGTTTAAAAGTAGTCATCAGTGTTCATCAGATATTTGATGCACTTGTCAATGAGGGACGGCGGATTATGTGGGTACAGTGGGTAGTACTACCCACTCAAAAAATCCCGAGCGGGTAATTTACCCACTCGAAATTTAAGAATCTTTAGTATTTAAAAACTATAGTATTTAAAAACAAATAATTTCAAAGACCCTCTCCCGGCTATTCAGTTACTACCCACTGGAACTTATCATGATCAGCCGCCCCTGTGGTCAATAAAATGTGACCTGCTCGTTAGAGTTTCACGAAAAAAAATATTTGTTGATGTCTCGCTCCCCTATTTTTTTTTGATTTGGTGTAAAAATAATTGTACAATTTTTTATAAATTACAAAAAAATGTATTACCTCGTGGTAAAAGGCCTTTAAATGCTAAAAAGTGTAAAAGCAATAAGTCTGACAATAAAATTATTGTATGCTTAATTAAAAATAAATTTACTTCAATTTTATTCAGAATACTATCCCTAAAAGTGAAAAACAACCCTATATAGATGGATGAACCTAATATGTGTGCCAGTTGTAGAGAACTACGCTTGACTCTTAAAAAATACCCATTAGAACGATATTTTGTTTCTTTCACAATTCTTAACCTAATTACTCAAGAAAAGGCCTAGGTTGACTTTAGAACTATTGTTAAAATATTTCATAGTTCTTTAAAAATAATTTAAAGACAACTTAAATTCCGCTTTTGAGCCTTTAAACCACCCTTAACAAAAAAGATAAATTACCGCCTTTTCACGAATAGTGCGTAACTGTTTTACTGGAATGTCAGAAAGTAAGGCTTAGACTTATTAAACTTGCTTTGAATTCGATCTCGAGTGTTTCCACTTTATTTGTATTTATATTTATATGGACGCATTTGTAGTATTTTAAATAATAGACAAACTAAAGTTTTCATTTTTATCAATTTAAGAATAGAAATTTACAAAAAATACAAAATTACAAAATAATACAAAACAATTTTAAAATACAATGACAAATCAGATAAAGAAAATTTTGTATTTAAAATGGTAATTTTTCGAGCTGGGAAACGGAAGGGAGAAATTCCATCGCACCCTATCCCTTTGCCAGCTTTATGCTAAGTTAATTTAAGTTAAGAGTTAAGTTTTCAATTACAAAAATTAACTTTCAACCAAGAGGTTGAATTTTTAAACAAAAATTATTGAAATTTTTAAATAAAAAACAGTGGAGTTCAACGAAGAAAGACGAATTTTTAACAAAAATTCAAAATCAATTTTGAATTATGTTAATGAAAAAAATTTCACTATAAAAACCGTTTTTTAAAATAATATGCATTACCATAGCTTCCTTACTGTTCAGTAAAATGTATCAATATCATAAGTCAATTGATTCGTCTCGAATCAACACACCTTTTCTATTCTCACATCAACTATAAATTATGAGAATGAGAACATTTTTACTATAAAAATAGATTTTTAATATAATATAAATTACCATAACTTCCTTACTCTTCAATAAAATGTATTAATATTATAAGGCAATCGATTCTTCTCAAACCAAGGAATCTTTTTTATTCTTTTATCAACTTTGAATTATGTTAGTGCAAAATTTTGACTATAAAAAACGGTATTATCAAATATTATGCATTACCATAGCTTCCTTACCTTTAATAAAATATATCAATATTACAGGTCGATCGATTCGTGTCGAACCAAGGAATCTTTTATGTTCTTGTAACAACTTTGAATTATGTTAATGAAAAAAGTTTAACTATAAAAGCCGATTTTCATAATATATAAATTACCCTAACATTCCTACTCTTTAATAAAATGTATTAATGTTATAGGTCAATTGATTCGTCTCGAACCAATGAATCTTTTATATTATTGCATCAACTTTGAATTATGTTAACGAAAAAAGTATTACTATAAAAAAACTATTTTTGAAATATTATTAGGTGCTAAAAAAATGTAATAAATATTTTTAGAACTCCTTTGGTTAGTTTCAAGATATTAGTGGTGAAAATAAGCCCTCCAAATTTCATCAATTTATCTGCAACCGTTTTCAAGTTATCGTGTGCACAAAAAAGTGTGACATCCACACACATACATCCACACGCGCACATATCCGGACAATTGCTTAGAACATTAGACTAGACATTATTAAATTAAGGAAGTTTTAATTAAATGAATTTAATAATTTTGGAAAATGTTACCATTACAAAGCTTCCTCTATGAGGCAGCAAAAGTAATATCACCTCATGCAAACTGTGGGGTTCTGTCCTGAAAAGGAAATGAGTAGCCTCCATCAAGAATAGAAAGTTATATTCTGTTTCATTTGCTTCCCCATAGAAGAAGCTTTGTAATGGTAACAATTTCAAATTTAAAAATGTGTTTTTTATAGTACACCTTTTTTCATTCACATAATTCAAAGCTGATGCAACAAAATAAAATAATCGATTGACCTATAACATTGATACATTTTATTGAAGAATAAGGAAGTTATGGTCATTTATAATATTAGACAACTTTTTGTTCATAGTAAAACTTTTCTCATGATTATAATTCGAAGTTGATGTAAGAATAAACAAGAGTCCTGGATTTTTTACGTATTCTGAATAAAATCAGGATCAAATTATTTTTAGTGATGTCTAAAAAATAATGAAAGCTTTTTAGCATTAAAGGACTGCCATTTAAGGATGTGACAAAACAAATATATTAATTTTTTTGGGGGCACGCTACTGCTCGTACACGTCCTTTTGAAACGGAAAGTGTCTTTTCCGTAGTAGTTTTTCGTGCTGGATTCAAATCCGACATCTATTTTTTGCATGTGGCAGGGTTGCTATGGGTCAGATAATTCTGGAAAGTCAGGCAATTTAAAAATGGTCAGGGAATATTTGACAAAAAACCTTTCTAGAGGAAAAGTTTACAACTGATTGAGTAAATTATTTTTTGTGTGCAGGGGGATGGCTCAGTTTAATAACAATTGAGTAAAAAAATAGATGGGGCACCTTTTTTAATTTTTATAATATTATCTCCAATTTTTAAATACTTGTAAAAATCCTACAAAGAACCGTTGAATTGTTGAAAAAAATGGAATATTTTAGTATAATCCATTCATTAAGTTTTAATTTTTTGAAATTTTAAAATATTTGAATACAAGTAAATACTTAATCTTAGGGTACAAAATTGCAAAACCTTAATTTTTCATTGGAATAGGTGCAAAAAGGCGACAAATTATGATTTTTTAAGAAAACTCAATTTCGTCACCAGGGGACTTAGCACCGTTTAGCTTTCCCTGCTTAAATTCTAATTGACTGTTGTCACCAAAAAATATTTAAAATGCATTGAGAAACCAACATATTTTGCAATTACATTGTTCATCTCCTAGGGGTAAGGTTGTTTCTATACATGAAAGAAAAGTTTATAACGGGTAAGGAAAATGAAAAATCGATCAGAGAAAAGTCAAAGAGAGTACGGGAATTTCGAAATTGGGATTTTGTAGCAATCCTCATGTAGATAATTTTACTGACAAAAATAGATACGTGGTTTTGAGGCGTTTTTAATGTTCTATTCAACAACCGTCTTATTTTTTGTGATAGATCAAGCGACTTAAGATAATCACAAAAATCTGTGAGCAAACATAAAAAGATACATATGTGTTTTGAAAACGTTATACTGAGCTAAATGCTGCCGTCCAACGGAAAAACCTAGTAAGTGACATTTGTCATAGGTGTTATTTTCCCGAGGAAGTGTGTCGGAAACATTATGTATTGATTACTGTTTATTTTATTCTATTTCCGTTGAACAGCAGACAGTTATCTCTTTATTTATTCAAATAGAAGTAAAAAAAAGACAACGAATTAGCGATATTATAAACACATTTCCAAATATGTTGTAGTGAATATGAGGCAAACATAGGAAAATTTCAAATTTTCACCCAGCAAAAAACTTAAAAATTGTCTAATAAATTCCCGGCTATTCTTAGGAGCCTGGCAATTTTGAAGCCGTCATGAAAGTACCGTGAAACGGAGAACTTCGGACATGTGGAGTAAATTTGAACATTCCTAAATTGATATTTTAAATTACTTAAGGGGGTTTTAATCAGTATCTAGAACCAGTAACGGCTTTATCTGGTTCTAGATTATGGTTAAGCCCCCCTTAAGTAAATTTAAACTAACAATTTAGGAATGTCAAATTTACCTCATACATCAGAAATTACCCCGTTTGACGGTAACTATGCAGTAGCTAGAAAATGTACATGGTTGTAATAAGGATAATTCCAAAGGTGCTCAATTTAAAGCAAATATAGAGAAATCTCTATTTTTCCCCGGAGGCTGGACATTTTGAAGCCGCAATATGAATTTTAGCAAATTTTAAAAAATCTGACCTGAATTCAAGCGAGTTCAAAAGAATTTAAGGGAGTTCAAAAGAATTCAGAGGAATTCGAAGAGTAGTGTAATTCAGGAGAATTCATGGCATTTTTAAGGATTCCGGAGAATAGAAGCGAGTTCCAGAGAATTCAAGGGAAGCAGAAAGAATTCAAGGGAATTCACGAAGATTCGAGGGAATTCAAATAAATTCGACGAAATTCGAGTTGATTTACGGGATAATTAATTTTCAAAGAAATAATTCAAGTACTATGATTCGTCTTGAATATAATTTGCCGAATCGTCAACTATACAGGAAGGGAGGGTTTCTTTGTCATGGAATGGTCAGTGCTTGAACTATAAACTTTTTTAGACTGTTTCTCGACTCAAACACGAAGTTCAAATTGAAATATGTATTGTTTTGGTACAAATATGTACCAAAAACTCATACCAAATATGTAACTTTCTAGAATAAATCACTGAAGAGGGCTCATAATATGGAGCCGAAACGTCCCCGAAACCACAAAACTAAAAACTAGTACTATTACTCGGGGTCGCGAAAAGCCACGAACAATGTAATATTTAGCCTACAACGTTTTCTAAAAACTCCTCTTTTTTTACGTTTTTTCGAAGCTTTTTCTGATTATCTCGAGAACCGTTTCAGCTATAGCATAAGTAAGGTGGTCGTGGAAACAGCGCTAAAAAACGAATCGCAACCATGCGTCTACTTTAAAAAAAATGTATACATCTGTTTGTGATTTTTCGAAAAAAATCATTGAGGAAAACGAAAAAAATCTGACATGTATGCAAAAATGAATGCCGGATATCTGAACTAAAATTGTTGAAGAGACACGTAAAAGAAAAAACTTGTTGAATTGAGATTCTATAAGGGTTTCATTTTCAGATAGCCAGAGAGGTAAAAAATAAGATGTGATTTTTCAGATGGTGTATTTAAGAAATCATTTTGTATTTGTATAAGAACTTTCTCCTGTGAAGTGAATCCAAAAAGTCTGACAGGTTTAATCATTTTTGGCAGCCAGTAACTGGAATGTTTAGAAGGACCTTTAGAATTTCTATATTGAAAATAATTGTCTGATTATGTCTTCAATACAGAAAACATGTATACTTTTTTTTGAAACTATATAAAAGGGATCAAAATAATTTACCTTTCGCATCCTGACTGGTGACAATTCGTTAATTTTCCTTTTAATGGATTACTTTGTCCACTCGTATTGAGTCTTTCTGGTTGCAATATGTAGAGATCCGTTCTTTTTTCACACGCACGTAATTTGTGATATTGTGTGGAAGTACTGTGCGTCGTTGGAGATGATGCTGGAAGTGGTGCAACCGCTGGATATGCAGGGAATCGTTCGCCTTGTGGAATTGGCTCTTCTGCCAAATCTGATGGATTGGCACCGTTATCTGCAAAAGCTGAATAGAAAATATATAATTTAATTATTATAAAAATTGTATCATTTTGAAAAAAATATATTTTGTTTTCTTTATTTACATTCTTCAAAATCTGCAAATGCTAAAACAGGTTTCCAAAGTTCTTGGAAATGTAGGTTCAATGTTAACGACCAAAGCATGCCTCCCAATGTGGCTATCGTCTTCAAAATTGATTGAGAAACTCCTCGATGTGCTGCAGATACTTGTGATGTCTGTGGCGAACATGCCCCTTGGTAATCTACTATAGTTACTTTCCTAAAATCCAAAAACACCATAAAAAATATATGCTTAAATTTTAAGTATTATAAAATACAATTAATGATCATAAACTGAAATTAATGTAACGTGCTCCGAAGAAAGGGCCCTAATGAGCCAAAGCCGTCCGTCCAAACGCCAATTTAACAAGTCTTATTTCATGCAAAATATTAAATATAGAATTTGTATGACTTCACCAATTTAAAGAGCAAGCTTTAATTGATATAAAACGCTTTTTAATCAGAATATCAATTTTTGGATGCTTAGGGCCCTTTCTTCGCAGCGCTTCAGAAATATATTAAAATAGCTACATCGGCTTTCAAAGAGGAATGCAAAAAAACTCCAAAGAGGAATGATGAAACATGATCCATTTTGGCTTTCATACAATTTAATTTAATTCTAATTTCAATTTTGATTTTCATTTTAATCTTGATCGGCTTTCAGTAATCTGTAAGTTTAAAAAAATAATTATATAAATAATTAAGTTCATTTGGAATTTTATATCGTAACAAGATGATCTTAAAAGACATTCTGGAATTCTGAATCTTACTCATGTCTTTCATTTTCAACACTGATCCACTTTGTAGATTTTTACAATCTAAAATTCGCCAACTTGTATAATTTTTAATGTATATAGTTTAAGCTCATAACTGTTTAAACATCTTTTTGAAATAAATCTATCTTGAATTTTGTTTAATAGTTTAATTTTGAAGATTTACAATTGGAAACACTTCATTTTTAAAGACTATAAATAAAAATTCTTAAATTTGGTTGATTTTGAAGATCAAAAGTCAAACTTTGAATTTTTAGTCTTCCAACTTGAAGAAATTTGGAATGAAAATAATCATTTTTAATTTTTAAACCTAAAACTGGTATAATTTTTAATTGTAAATTAAAAATCAAAACTCCAATGTTCAACTTTAAAACTTCCAAATTGAAAAAGTTTTTAATTAACATCATACAA
Source organism: Andricus coriarius (assembly GCA_932066315.1). Lineage (NCBI taxonomy): Eukaryota > Metazoa > Arthropoda > Insecta > Hymenoptera > Cynipidae > Andricus > Andricus coriarius. The sequence continues at coordinate 17,554 of CAKNWT010202822.1, read as the reverse complement.
ATTACAGCATTTTGAATAGTAAAACTTAAAACTTGCATAGTTGCATTGTCTGAACACTGTTAAATAAATAAATAAAATTTTAATTGTAAATTAAAAAATTAAATATTCTTCATTTTTAAAGATTTACAATTTAAAGTTCTGCAATTATAAAGACTTTATGATTGAAAACTCTTTAATTTTGATGATGTATAAATAAAAATTCTTAAATTTGGATGATTTCGAAAATCAGAAAGAAGTTTTCAGTTCTAAATCTTCCAAATAATTTGGATCATTGAAGAAAATTTGAATGTAAAGCATCAAAGTGACAGAATTTTTAACTGTAAAACTTGGATAATTTTTTATTGTAATTTAAAAAAATTAAAAACACTTCAATGTTCAAGATTTAAAATTCAAATTTCTACAATTTTCAAGATTTACCATTGAAAACTTTTCAACTTGAAAGATGCAAAAATAAAAATTCTTGAATTTTTATAATTTTGAAGATCAAAAGTAAAATATTCAATTTTAAATTTTCCACTTTGAAGAAGTTTTGAATAAAAGTTATTGAAATTACAGCATTTAAAATGATAAAACCTAAAATTTGCATAATTTTTTATTGTAAAATTAAAAATTCTTTATTTCTAAGGGTTTACAATTCAAAGTTCAATTCAAGACTCTTCAACATTTAATGAGTATAATTTCAGAAAAATGTTTGTTTTTGATTCAAATAAAATTTATCTGATTTAAATACACTATGCTTTAGCTCAAACAAATTTTATTTGAATCAAACGAATTCTATCTTTGATATAGGGTCAAACAAATGTTTCTTTCATTTAAACAAACATTTTTCTGAGTGTAGAAAATAATGGAATTTCAAATGCCTTTTTTGGGAAGGTTATATTTTGAAGATTTAAAATTGAATTTCATTCAATTTTATAGATTTGTAATTGAAAATTCTTCAAGTGTGAATAGCAGAAATGAGAGTGTTGATTTATATTTTGTAAATTCTTTTAATTTTTTGTATATGTAACGTATGTTTTCGTATATAAAAAATGAACTGTATATGTAATTAGTTCTTTGTTTTAGGAATTTCCCCAACGCTACATCTAATTTAAAATTTCGAGAATCTGGTATTCTAATTCAAACTAAAGAATTTCTAATCAATTGAAACAAATGAAAGTGGAAACAGAATTTAATATAAGATTTCAAACTGCCTTATACTACAATAAACTATCAAACTGGGTGATAGAAAAAAAAATCAAGAGACAAAAACACGCGATAAGTGAGCGGAAACATATGAACTTCAATGTTAACAAAGTTAAAGAAGGAATTTGAAGACTCCTATAATTATACCAATATTAATATTTATACCTTTTCTTAATTCTAATGATTTCATAATTATAAAATTGTTTGAATATTTACAAAAATAGTACCTGAATATTTTGTCCTGTACGAGAGAATCCATAATGGTGCCATCTATTTCACCAAAGAATTTTCCAGTATGTTCGTGTTTTTCACTGATTATGATAAAACCATTATTGTCCAAAATGTAACAATCTAACTCTTCAGATGCACAAGTCTTTTTGCAACTGGTCGTTCCAGCACACTGAAAAGGAAGAAAGGACATGAAGTATTTAAAGTCATTCCCAAATTATTCCTGCTTCTTTTTATATGTATAAGCTTTTTTAAATTTCAATGGCTTGGGGTTTTCAAAGATTTTTTGAAAGATATTCATCTGTATTGTTGAGTTTTATTTCACATAAAGACAAATTCTTACCGTTGACGTAATATTAACAAAATGTGACGCCAAAGAGGAATGATGAAACTGCAATCCCACTACCGCTGCCGGCGCTTTATTTTGTCGTCCTTTATTTTCAACGAATATAGCATGCGTCGCAGTGACGAGAGGTTTAGGATTTTCAGCTGTAGAAAATAATAACAATGAAGTCACGTTAAAAGAAAAATTTGCAGGTTTAAAAAGTGCAGTTTATCAATTCTTTTAAAAAGCTAAATAATACATTAGGATTGATAAAATATTAATATTTTGTGTACAAACCAGCATTGAACGGTACACTAAAGACGAAACTTTCATCTTCAACTGAATGTTGATCCACAGCTCTTTTATACCAAGTCGTGTCCATCGCTCGTCTGTTCGTCTCAGCAAAATGCCTATTTAAAAAAGTTATATTTACTTGAAAAAATATTACATAAAACAGATAAAAATTAACCTTCGAATTAGAATTTAATTATGAAAGTTTTCAGCTTTTATACAACTTATTATTTCGTATTGATAATTAGATAAATGAAAAATACAGGGCTGCCACAAATTCACCTAAACCAGTTTTAGTGACTTTGTTAAAAGCGAAAGGTCATTTTAGTTACATTTCTCCATCTTATTTTAGATTTTATTAAATTACTTTATTTTTATTTAGAGATTTCATTTTGAGAAAGCAAAGGAAAACAATAATGTCATATTGATTATGTACATCAGAGAACAGAGAAAAACTCAAATTCTACAATGTAAAATTGAATTAAATCATACCTGTTCAACAGTCTTCAAACTTTTATTTAAAACGTACGAAAGTAATTTTATTGTGAAATGATTGACGAAAATTGTGTTTTAACAAGAAATAAAACATAACTATTTTTCAGCACTTTCATAGCCTTATTAAAATCGATGCGTTCAGTTTCTTAAATTAATTTTTGTTTGTCAGACTTGTAATGGTTGTAACTCTTTTTTGAACTTTTTATGGTCTAATATTAAAACATTGCTTCGAAATGCGACCATTTTTGTTTTCGTTTTGTTCATTTTTGCGGATGATTAAATCGTGAGAAGAAAAATGGAAAAAATCCAGAATTTTAAGTATGTGTAAATCAGTTCTTTATTTTACCCCTCTAAAAAATGTTCGTTGGTCAAAATAGCCCAAAAGATTGCTATTTCGAGGTTTGGTTAAACGAAGTAATGACTAAGTTGAAGTTTGCTAAATATTGAAAAATTTAATTTTTCAGGAGATAAAATGAGGACTTGATTTACATATAATATGTAAAATTGGAATCTTTTTATTTTTCTCCCTACGACTCATTAATTCGCGAAAACGAACAAAACCTCAGATGTAGAATTTAAAAATTAAACTTTTCTTATGTCAGCATAAAAGTTATGCAAAATCTGACTAAAAATGAACCTTACGAGGTAAGTTTATATTTAAAAATCTAAACACATCGGCTAAATAAAATGGAATGAGCCTTATTTAGTTTGTAATAAAATTATTTATGAAATTTGTCTGAACATTATTTATAAAATTTATTCTAACAATTGTCACCTTGGCATTCACTCCCAATTTAGTTAAAGAATTTGATCGAATCTTGTAAAATGCAAATCGGTAAACTAAATGTATAATTCAATCGAAATTTTTGAGTAGATAATGCTCACTTTTAAGCTTAAATTAGTCAATTTTCCATTTTCAAAAAGTACATTAGTCTGTGGCAGCTCTAAAAATAGTTTATTGACCGAAATTGGCATATGGCTTTTTCTAATTTTCTGTAACAAATATCTGTTTTTATTTATTTATTTTTATGAAGAATTTGAAATATCATTAAATGTATCGAGATGGGAGAAGTCCCAGACGATGGGAGAAAAGCGATTATCGTACCAATATACAAAAGAAAGGGAGATAGAAGCAACTGCAATAATCACAGAGGTATCAGCTTATTAAGTACCATGGGTTAAATATACTCAAAAATACTTATTCGTAGGGTAATGAAAATAACAGAAGAAAATATATGGGAAGTCCAAAGTGGATTTATGCAGAAAGATCATGTACAGATAGAAAAAAGTTTGAGAGTAGGAAAGAAAGTTTTCTGTGCGTTTGTTGACCTGGAAAAAGCATTTGACAAGGTAAATAGAAATAAACTTTGGGAAGTCCTACGGAGTCAAGGGATAAGCAATAAAAACAATATATGCAGGTAGTAAAGCGAGTGCAAGGGTTATGAGAAACAGAGTGAGTGGTTTGATATTATGCAAGGCGTGAAATAAGAATGCGTTATGTTCTCATGGCTATTTATCATATTTATGGATAAGTGTCTAAGAATGGCCCTCTTCGACGAAGAAAGTGTAGATCTCGAGACAGTGAGGGTACGTGGGTTAGCTTTCGCAGAAAACAAGATTGTTATGGCAGAATCAATCGAGGACTTGCAAAGAATGTTTTGAATAAACTGAATACATGCATGAAAAACATGGGCCTCAACGTTAACGTAAATAAAACAAAAATCATGGTGTTTGAAGGAAAAATTGAGAAAACGTATATCTGGGTAGCCAATTCACTAGCGACGGAAGGATAGATGGGGAGTTTGATAGGCGCATAAATGAGGGTAAGTAGCTTATCGGTAGAGCAGGGTCCATTCTCAGAAGTAAAAACATATCAAAAAAGCTAAAATGGTAATACATAATTATATATTTGTACCGACTGTACTATATGGTATATGGTATCGAGATATGGACCTATCATGGAAAGGACAAGAGTAAAATTAACGCGATTGACATGAAATCTCTGCGCACCATATGCGGGAAAACACTACCTCACATTACTCTTTTCATTACCGAGCGAGTTACGCCTACCCCGAAAGGGAAATGGCTTAATGGTATAATAATAATAATAATAATAATAATAATATAGTTACGGTTCTTCGGCAGGTTCCCCATTTGTTTGATGTTCATGCCATCGGAAAAGTCCACTTCTGGTTGCAATAAAACTTCTGGCGATACCGAATCTTCCCTTTCCTTGGCTGAAAACATATCGAAAGTTACACTCGAATTCTTTGCAATATTTTCATAGAAGTATTTTTTAAAACTATTTTTCTCCTTCCACTAAAAAAGTTATAAATACTTAAATATTTCAATTTAAGGTGTAAAGAGAACTGCATCCCAGGCGGAAAAATTATACATAGTGAGAAATATTATGTATAATTTTTTCTACTATGTGTAAACTATTATAATTTTGCAGCCTGGTATTGATTATAATTTCACATATTTATCAATTTTTTTAAATTTTCATATTAAAGCTGTTCTACACTCCTGTTGAATACAGACTTCTTTTCGTAGTATTATTATTTATATATAAATGAATTACTTTCGCAGAATAAGAGATGTAAAATCATCTCTTGATTAATGATTTCTAGTTGTTATCATTTTTTTTTCTACTATAAAGTTATTTTAGGATGACATTTGGTACGTAGACTATTTATAGTATGAATGATAGTCTTCATACTAACATTAGAATTATGTTTAAATGGTATTATACAAACTCCTTAAACAACAGCAAAATAAAAATCTGTCTTATTTGGTAAATTGGATTCAAAAGTTGATTCGATTATTCCTCAATACTCACCATTTTAAGCTTAAATAAAAATTTATATTAAAAATGTAGAATCCCATCTACTAAATAAGTTATTTATTTTCTTTCTTTTTTTACTTCTGAATTTAATATCAATCAGAAAATTTGAATTCGAGTTTTTAAATATGTAAGGTGCTCTTGTTGAAGGAATATTTTCATAAAGGTTACAGGTAATGAGACATGTCCTGTTTTCTTAATTGAATCTATTTTTGTAATTTTTATATATCTTGTGAAAATGTAAGTAGAATGAATATACGTATTTCGAATATTTGAATAATATTTGTGAACATTTTTTGTTAAAGTAGGTTTCAGAGATATGTCTCACTTTGACAGAAGCTTACATGATTTGTGATATAATTATTATCGACGAGAGTTATAAATGATAACGTTATAGTGAACGTATTACCGTGCAATACTTGCGAGTGAGTTTTAAACAGAATAGCTGTGCATAATTATTACCTTTGCAGAACAGCCATCAGTATGGCAATTGGGCTGGCGGTGAAGACACACAATAATCATATAATAAAGTATACACCAAAATATAACAGTGTAAATAAAAGGGACCATGTGCATATAGTGCGATGTGTCAAAAAACATTAAAATTGGTAGATCTTTTTTTCTGATATATTATTCAAATTCAGTTTTCTTTGGGTTTTTGGAAAGGTGGATAAATCTCGAATATCTATTAGTCACTCATCATTTGGATTTATAGGATATTAAAGATTATAAATAAAATAAATATGGAAGTCTAAGCATTGCAAAGGCTGTATACTTTTTATAATTAAAGAGAGCCATAAAAGTCAGTTTCAAAATACAAGTTGGATTCGGAAAAATCTTTCAAAGCTTTTAAGCTGTTAAAGTATCTACGTAAGATAGGAATTTGCTTTTAATATTCAAAAATTTATTTCTCCTACTGCATAAGGTTAATGAATTTACAATAAAGTCTACTAACTTATTATCTCATTTTTTTTCGTTTTAATCAATATTCAAGAATAATTAAAAAATAGATCTTTAGCCAAAAATATCAGGTGATGAGATAGCGAAACGAGCAGTGCTTTACATTTTTTCCCATTTTCACTGTGTCGAAAATTGAAAAGGTGCTAAGTGACTAAAATAAAACTAGCAAAGTGCTTTGTGCATTACTGGTGCTAGGTTTGTTTTCGTTTGTCTTACGGGCGTGCCACAATTTTTTATTTTTGTCTTTTTCTGATCACTTACCTTAAATTATCCTCTTTGTGTAAAGATTTTTCACTTTTCTTTTCAAAATCCTGAGTTACTTTAGCGTCCAGTACTAAAGACTGTACGAGCGTTTTATCACCTGAAAAATACATAATCAAATATATATTATTAGCTTCCTATTCAAATTAACAATTTTTATGTTGAAATAACTATTTTTAAATAAAATTATAAAAAATTAAGACTTACAATAATACGCATCTTTGTCCGGCTTGCTCGCTTGTTTTTGGTGCGAGCTTGGACTCTTTGGTCTCATGGACATCCATTTCCAACCGGGCTGTTGAGTTCGACCCAGGAAATGATAGACAACATCTTCTGGGGTGGCAAATCTTTTCTCGGAGGCTGAATTATATTCACAATAAATCCAATCTGGATGTACTTTCCAATGTCCTTTGAATAATTCCGTTACTGAAAATAAAAAATTTCAAATGTAAAGCAGTTCGCATTTAAAACTTTTGAATTTAAATACCTTCAGATATAGGCAGTTTAAAATTATTTTTAGTTTTAATTTTGGCTTTCAAATTGAAATTCTAGAAGTATTTTTAGTTTCAAGACTGTAAAAAAACTTTATCACCGATTATTTTAAAAGAATTAAACTATTTTTGCAGATATTCGTGAAAAAATGTAGTGTTCAACTTGACGTTCACTTACCATTGAGCACTGTGTGTCTTATTTCATGCTCAGCATGTAAACCATACATGCCATAGCCTTCCGGTAATGCCAACCCCAGAGAGAATGGCGTGCCTTCAATTTGCTTGTAAAAATATTTATTGTGCCTAATGGTGACCCTCCGCTAAAAAATTAACAAATAAGTCATCATAAAAAATAAGAATAATAAAATTAACTGGTTATACTGGATATAATTCGTTCTTACCATATCATCATAATGAGCTTTCACAGCAAAAGCGGTCTCTCCTTCTTTCTGGTCCACCATTTCATGTCTGAGCTGCAATATAAAAAAGTAGTTTACATAAATTAAAAATATTTCAATTTAAAATATATTATATTTGATCTAAATAATTCTTGTAACTTTCGAAACAAGAACGGGAAAATTAGGTAAATTTTTACTTACGTCCAAAAGGAGAGAATCATTCAGATGATGAGAGGGTCCGTCATATTCAGTCAATTCAACTTCTGACAAATCCACACCTATGTATTTAGGCTTTAGAGTTTCCTCATACTAATAAAAAATAGAATACAAAATTAGTCATTACAATTTTTTGTATGAAGTATCTTAGGAAACTAAAATATGAATTCTCAATCAAATGTGTTCATAATTTAGTTATTCGTATGCTAAAATAATACTCACGTCGACATTTCCTGGCTGCGATAGTTAAAACATTAAAACTATTAGTTGCGATTTTTTAAATTAAAAAATGAACATTTAACATTTAATAGGTCTAGCTTACCATTGGTCGCAAATCTGGATGATAGAGGACCCGTCCATTGTTATCGACTATGAAGGAATAACCATTCACCCCCAACTGAAATTAATGTAGGTTTAGTTGTTTTTTTTTTTGTTAAAAGTAAGCAAAGTTATAAATTTGTTCGAAAATCGAATAAATTTAAAACAAATTAAACGTACCTTATAAGGTGGGATTAGTTTTTGAATTTCCTCTACTGGCACATCAGTCCCAACAATTCCCAACAAATTCGCATTTTTTTCCTGCAAAAATTAAATCAGACAATTTATCAAATATATTACAATCTGAAAAAATCAATTATTTATTTTGAAATATATTTATAAATAACAATTATTATTTTTACTTACAGAATAATTTCGACGATCGAGTATGGGAGCCGTGACTGATACCATTAGTTGACCCTGATATTCAGCCCCATATCTGCTGCTCTGTAAGTCATCATGTCAAAATTATATGAAAATACAAAATAGAACACATTACTTTTGTTTTTACAAATGTTTTGAGTTAAAAAGTTTTTTCTAGAATTTGAAAACTGTTGAATTGGTTCGTAACTCAACTGTTATTGTCGTTAGACCCTTCCGAAAAAATATTATGGGAAATTCAATTCTATATTTCTTATCATTTTTTTCGATTCTACAAAAATCATTATAAGAAACTCAGTATATAAGTAAATAATGTTGAAATATTAAAAGAAATTCTGCAAAAAAATAGGGAAACTAAAAACAAAAGATTGATTTATTTACTTAATCAAGATTTCAAATTATTTCAGGGGCTATCTACAGATTTCAGCAATTTCAAGGGCTATGAAGGAACTTTCAAAATTTTTAAGATTCTAAATTATTTAAAATTTTAAGCTCCATTTTATGAGATCTAGTGAACTTCGGGAACTACATTAAATGAATTTCTAAGAATTTTAATGATTTCGATGGATTTCAAAGATTTTTAGGGATTTGAACTTGTTTAATAAAACTTTAATCAATAAGTTTAATTTAATATTCAAGGGATTTCAAATGTGTTTGCGTATTTTAGTTAAGCTTTACGATTGTATAATTATATATTTAAAAGATTTCAAAGAATTAAAAAATTTTCAGAAATGGCAACGAACTTTGTAGCATATCCAAATATTTCAAGGGATTTCAAAGAATTTCATCAGATTTAAAACATTTTATTGAATTTCCCAGGAGTTGAAAGATTTCTAGGAATTTGAACGTTTTTTTATAGAACTTGAATTATTTTATTCAAAATAATTCAAATTCAAGGCATTTCAAAAGATTTATACTTATTTTACTGGATTTTTACATTTATATATTTTAAAAGATTCTAAATAATTTCAAAAGATTTATGGGATTTTATAGGAATTGCAATTATTTCAAAATATTTACGGGATCTTACAAGATTTGAAAGATTCTAAGCTATTTTAACAGATTTTAAAGAACTTTAAGATATTTCAAAGACTTCTAGGGATTTCAAAGAATTTGGTAGGATTTCCAAATATTTCAAGCTTGATTTTAATTGATTCCCAGAGATCTTTGAAAAATAAATTAAACGAAATGAAGTTTCATGGGATTCCTAGCGATTTCCAAAGATTTCAAGAGATTTTAAGGTATTTCATGGGATTTCACATGATTGAAAGAATTTCATCGAATTTTCAAGGATTGCAAAGATTTCTAGGGATTTGAATAGTCTCTTTTTAGAGAATTTGAATGCATAAGTTCAGTTTAGTTTATATTGAAGGGATTTTAAATGATTTCTACTTATTTTGATTGATTTTTACGACATCCAAAAATTTCAATGTATTTTAATTTCAAAAAATTTCTAGAGAACTTTAAGGAATAAAATGAAACTTATTTCAAGGAATTTTTACAGAGTTGAACAACTTCAAGAGATAAGAAGGAATTGAAAAACTTTCAAAGGATTTTCAAGATCTTAAGTTTATTTTAAAAGATTCCAAATAATTTCAAGAGATTTAGGGTATCACAAGGTTCAAGGGATTTCATAGGACGTCCATTTACTTTAAATATTTTGGGTGATTTTACAAATTTCATGGGATTTCAATTGACATCTTCAACGAAATTTCTTGATTCTCGGTTCACCCAATGTAGCATTTCATCACATTTTTCACATATCAAGAATGGACTTTTTACATTTTGTTCACAGGTATGAATTACAAATAAAAACATATATTTAAAAAAATCACATTACACGTTATGAATTTTAAATTATTTCAACAGATTTTTAACCTTTTTAAAATATTAAAAATATTTCAAAGGAATTCAAAGAGAGTTAAAATATTTTAAAGGATTTCCACGATTCTGAATGAATTTTCAAGATTTTAATGTATTTAAAATTATTTCCAAAGGTACCAAGGGATTTCAATAAAATTTTAAGCAGTTGTAAAGGTATCAAGGGAATTCACTGGTTTTTGCTGTGTAAAGTTTATTTGTTCAGAATCGTTATTTTTGTGTCTTCCATATGAGATTATGAGTGTCTAAAATAAATAGTTCCTTTATAGTAGTTATAATGCATTTCCTATAATTGTAAAAAAGTTATAGGAAGTTCATTGTAGGCATTTACTGATTTTCATATAATATTTTTCCGCAGGGACAGTTTGCAGTTTTGCATGAAAGTCGCTTTCGATCTCAGTTTTTTGTGTTACCTAATTTTCTTTTTAGATTTTTTCAAAATACTATATATAATTATTAATAAAATAATAGTAATAATAATTCATAACAATACATCTTCTGCAGTGAGGAAAATAAAGTGGTTTTTATATTTATGATCATTTTAGAATCCTTCTTCTCCCCGCCATCCGGTCAATAACTCAGCGCCTGACTAGAATATGTATCTTAATAGAATATTGAGATGTAATTTTTGTATCTTTTGTAGCTAGTAATTTAAAGTATGCATAATTTAATATATTAATTATATAATCTAGCCAGAATTAAATTGAAACAAGAAAAGCTAAAAAAAACTTTCTAGAGGAACAATTTACAACCGAGTAAGTAATTTTTTTTTATAAATGAATGGATCAATTTCATAACAATAGTTTAAAATATTGCATGTTATAATGTAATAAAAATGACAATGGACTTACCGCCGCTTAGCATTCTCTAGTATTATAAATGAAAATAGTACATAAATAATTAAGAAAATAATCTGAAATAAAAATTCTCATTTGTTTTGTAAACAAATAATAATATTCAACAGAAAAAGGAGCATTTATAGTACTAGTATCACGTTTTTTAATTTTGATAATATCTCCAATTGTTGAATACTTATGAAAATCCTATACTGACCGTCGAATGGTAAAACAATGGAATATTTTAGTATAATTCATTTATTTAGTTTAAATTCATTGACATTTTCAAATGTTTGAATATATTTAAATACTACATTTTTGGGTAAAAAATTTCAAAAACTCAATTTTTTCACTAAAATAGGTATACAAATTCAAAAAGTATGGTTTTTGATGAAAACTCTATTTCCTGAAAAAGTGGACTTAGCACTGTTTTACTTCTCCTGGTTTAATTGTGAAATGGTAAAACTACAAGAAGTATTTTAATTTCCAACTCAATTATTTAAAGAAATGATAGAGTTTTATAAATTTAAATTTCAAAAAGAAGGAAGAGAAACTATTTGAATAACATACTTTTCCTCCAACGTAAACTGGTGTCCAGTGGATGGGATGATCATGCTGATATAATACCATGGGACGAGAGAGAACTTTTACATATTCAAAAACTTTTGAATTAATTTCATCTCTGTTGGTTATCCTTACGTAGAATCCTAAAATTTAAAATATGATTATTAATTTACTGAATATAAAAATCGATTCCTTGTCAGACTTGTATCGGGTTTGGTTGAAATTTAAACTCTAGTCGGTCTCGAGTTTGAAATACTTGGAATTTTATATTACGAGTCCTCGAAAATGTAAGGCTTTCTATTTTAAAGCTTACTTATTGTGAGTGAACAAATAATCGAAATTTTACTTTCCAACATTTAAAAGCATATTTCTTTCATTATAAAATTTACTTAAAATAATTATTATTGTTAATCTTACCTTTGTTGGTGCAGGCCAAATTATAAAGATCAGGACTCTTCTCCCCACCGATTAAATAATTGAAAAGTCTCACAGGTTTATGCGGTTCATTATACTTTTTTATCAATTCAATTGAAGGTGCTTCCGAATTCGAAGTTACTAACATTATTGCCTGATTACATTGAGATCCCTGACCAGTTTTATTGTACCTGGTAAGTAATTCAAAGGCCGAATTAAAAGCAGCAGTTATATTAGTTGGTGAATCTGGTTTTAACGAATTAAGAGCTATTTTTAGCTCCTTTATATTTTCAGGATTAGCTGGTAGAAGACTGTCTTTAAAACAGCGAATAATTTCCTCTGCACTTTCGCCATATTTGTAGATGTTGACGTAGTCAGCAGGGCCAAGAGAATCTAGAATCGTTTTTGTCGTGGCAATTGTTAAATCTCGAATTTTAGTTGATGATAAACTAGATCCATCGACCAGAATTACAAGATCTTTGGGGCTCGTTGCTCCACCAATAAACCAATCAGAAATGCGAAAATCGTAGACATCTCGAACTGTGTCTGATTTCCTTGGCTTTGATACTGTATCTATTGGTGGCCAGGATATTGCTAAAATTATGAGAATTATTTGAAATTTGATGAAAATTCATAAAAATGGTCTTCTGATGTGATTTGAAAAGAAAAATTATTACCAGGAAATCGTCTTAGAATTCCAACAGTTGCACCAAAATATTGCCAAGATAGGGTTGGATCACTTTCATAGTTGTTGACGAAAAGAGGATCCAAATGCTCGCTCCACTGAATTGCTGCTGCTACATCAGGATCTGAAATATTTGTGATTTTGTTTTATAGTAAATTTAGAAGTCTTATAATGCCAGATTTCTTATAATTTCATGATTTTTATCGAGATTTGTTAATGCTAATTTACAAAAGGTCGGTAATAACTCTCAGAAAATTTCTTGAACTTCTAGAATAGCTATTAAACTGTTTTTGCATTGTGAAAAAACTAAGCAGAATTCAATAATGATTCGAAAAAGGTTTAAAATTGTACAATACACTCGTATTTGAGGTATTATTTCTCAATTTTGCCCACTAAAAAATCAAAGTTGCCCAATCGAACTTGCTCGTGAAAAAAGTTCTGTCATTTCAATAAATATTTATTGAGTGAAGGGGGGGGGGGGTGAAAAAATCGAAATTTTCGTGGAAATGGTCTACTGCTGCGATTTGTAAATCTTGTAATGGTAGTAAAATAATTGTTGTCCAGTACAGTTTTGATAGTATTCTTCACGACCTTTCTATTCATCATAAGCATTTAAAAAAATAATAAATATTCGAGCTTCAAAAATGGAGAACAAAAACAAATTGGACTTTTTTTTGGAAAAAGGTATATTTTTTTATCTCAAAAGATAGCTTAGGTTTTCAAATTTAAGAACTTAAGGTTGAAAAATGGGATTTTTATTTTTCATTGATGAAAATAAATGTTGAGTGGTTCTCATCTGCTTTGGCGATTTTGAACTCTTAATATCAATACAGAAAATATTCTCTACTGCAGTTTCAAAAGACTTTTACACGGCCTTTTCATTGTTCGTAATCATATTTGGAAAAAATAAATATTTGACCTTCACAAATGAAGGTCAAAACTAAACTTGATTTTTTTCATGGAAGGACACTCATTTTGATTTTTTTTATGCTAGAAACAAAGCTTGGGCTTTTTTCTTTAAGAACATTGGGATTAAAAAGTGAAATTTAATTTTTTATTGGTGAAAATAATCGTTTAGAATATTAGCGCGCGTGCGCAAGTGCCCTCGGGTATACATTGCGTATACTGGGTGACTTGAAACTAATTTTCGTCTATCGAAAATTAAAATTTTACTTTTTAATCTAATTTTTCTTGAAGGAAAAAACCAAGCTTTCTTTGTACCGCAACAACAATTTAAAAGAAAGTGTCCTTCTATGGAAAAAGTAAAGTGTATTTTTTAACTTCACTTTTGAAGGTCAAATATTCTTTTTATGAGAAAATGGATACGATTAATGGAAAGGGCGTGAAAATACCTATCAAAATTGTACTAGCAAAATTTTTTAAATTGCTATTAAAAGAGTTACCAATCGCCAAAACAGATGATAGGTATATTTTCAAGAACCACTCATCGCTTATTTTCATAATTAACAAAAATTTAACTTCAAAGCTCTTGAAGGGAAAACCTAAGTTTTCTTTTGAGATAAAAAAATGAAAAAAATAATGTGCCTTTTGTGCCGAAAAGTAAAATTTAGCTTTGACCTTCATTTGTGAAGGTTAATTTTTTTTCAAAGCCCGGTATGATCAACAGAAATAGCGTGGCAACCCCCTATCGAATCTGTACTGAACAACACATTTTTATCGCCATTAGGAAAGTTAAAAATTTGGACTTAGTTCTCAGGTATCCAGGAGGTAGCATCGTATTATCGTTGCTGTTCCCACCTGGTCTAAGTTGTCTTACCTTGTTAAAGGTGCTGTGTGTGCACCGAAACGTTAGCGAATATTATCCATGCTTTTTTATTGTGATTTCAAAGTAATAAAAATAAAAAAGACGAAAGAAATAAAAAAGAGAAGGATGGGGATTTGGTTGGTTGCCTTCTCATTTTTCTTACCTCTTTTTTATTTTTGTCCAAAGAAACAAATTTTTCTTTTGTTTTCAGGAATTCTCTTGGTTTATTTTCAGGAATTTATACATTGAGTTAAAAATCGCTGAAATAGACAATATCCATGAAAATGCCAAAATATTTACCCTTCCCCCTCAGTAAATATTATTCCAAATGACAACATTTTTCCCCATAAACTACTATCTAATCGCACAAGGGCCGTTGAAGTACATTGGAACTTGAATTTGATCAGTTCGGGTTCACGTCGTTCAGATTGCGCCTCAGGTTGCATCATGCATCAAAATCTAACAGAAATGGTTCACGCGGCCCTCCCTGTTTACGTTTGGATTGTCTGGATTTATTCTGAAGGCTATGCTGCAAGCCGTTTAACTTAAATCGGATAACTTTGATTTCTGGCAAAAATTGAATTTCGAGAGTATAAATATTCTATATTAGGGAAAAAGAGCGTCTTTTAAATTAAAGGTGCTACTAATTGTGTAAGGTCAAATAATTTGCAAAAGGTTTTAAAATTTATTTTAAGATTTCAATATTTCTTAAAATTTCATGAAATTCTTTAAAGATATTTACTATAATTCAATAAAGGTCTGAAACAGCTATCGGAAAATTTCTTAAACTTCTGTAATGACTCTTAAATAGTTTGGGCAGTGTCGAAAGACTAATCAAAATTTAATAAAAGATGCCAAACTTTTTTAATTTCAAGAAAAGGTTTAAAGCTCTAGAATTATTATAGATCATCAAAAATTATTATAGAATTGAAATTAAAATAATTTTTCCAATCTGTGATTTCTACTTAGACATTTAAAAAAATGAAAAAGTATTATCCTTAACATAGCATGTAAATTTTTAATATTAAAAAATAAGTATTTAACAATATGGTACCTTAACTAAAGTTACCTATATTCGTTTATTGATCAATTGTCTTTATTAGGTCTTTATTATATTCTATTAAAAATTACTCTAGAATTATGATCAAAGTTTCGATAGATTACTGGAAATTTTTCAAAGATATTTGCTAATTCACTAAACGTTTGCAAAGAAGCATCATAGAATGTCTTGAACTTCTGTAATGACTCTTAAGTAGTTTGTGCAGTGTCAAAGGGCTAATCAAAATCCAATAAAAACTTTCAAACTTTTTTAATCTCAATAAAAGATTTTAGGATCCACGTAATACTCTTTTATCTTTTATGAAAAAATGTCAAATACGTTTACTAAGAATTCACACATTACATTTTTAATCAATCTATAAAACATTGGTGGCCCATATAATTTAGCTTTTTTTTACATTTTATAAATAGGCTTTCATCAAGTCTAGATTATGTAGAAACGTTGCCACGTCTAATTTTCTCAACAATTTTTTTGGAGAAATCTAATTTAAATTTTTATATAAGTCATTTTTATTTGATTTTTTATTCTGGATGATATATTACATATTATATGGGGTATTTTTTCTCAAGTGTACCCGTCCAAAAGATCGTAATTGCTTGGACAGTCTCAAAGTTAGGCAAAGTTCTGTCATTTGAAATTTGTCGTATTTCGTGTGGTCAGGCTATTTTTGAAAGGACTTAATTACTTTCGTATGGTATAAAAAAATGTTGACCTGCATGTTTTCAATTTTTGTTTGGTCTATCAAATGATTTTAACCATTTTTTAACTCAAAATTTGACCCCTATTTTTTAAAATCAAAATCAAATTAATATTTTTCAAGAAGAATCATTAAAGAAATTTTGGTTAGTCTCAAAATAAAACGAAGGGAAATCTACACTTTCAAAATCTAGAAGGGAAAAATGCTTTTTTTGTTTTCCATCAACTATAATTTTGTGAAAAAATTATTATTTCACATTGAAAGGCGTGAAAAATTCTATCGAAACAAAAAAGAAGCATTTTCTCCTTCAAGGTAAAAATGGTCAAAATCGGAAACACAACGAATTATTTAAATTTTGATTTTGGTATTTAATAAAATTAGCATTATAACTTGTGGTTCAAACATTTTTCTGACCATGTGTGGGTTTCTTGTAGCATAGAATACATATACTAGAAAAAGAATCGACAAGGCCAAGGAATCGAAATTGGAATTACAGAAAATTTTCCAAATTTGGAATTTTGTATTTATTAAAATTTTTGCTATTATATTTCTATGCTAAAAAAGCCCTGGTTCTTGGCTATTTTTTTAGAGGTGCTAAGAATTGTTCCAGAAACAGGGGTGAATTAAAAAGGAAATATCCTTGGAAAATTTAAGAACAAGAAATTTGTTTCGAGGTCTGACAAACCGAGCGGCATATCTATCGATTCCAAATTAATTACACTTTTTTAGGACCCTAATACGCTACTTTTTTGCGTTGTATCGTTTTCGAATTCCAGAATTTTTTATTTTCGACCCACCCTAATATCTAGTGATGCATATCGAGCGATCGATCCGAGAATCGAGCGAGTAGGAGAAATGTCATCGTCTTTTCAAAACGTCAGATCGGTCCAAGCAAACATTTTCTAAAATTATGCATAAATATGTGATATATACATTATTTAAAACCTTTTTGAATTCAAAATTAAATTGACTCATTTAACAAACCAAAAGATTTCAGAGACAACTTTATAGCGAACATTTTTTAAGTCGATTTGGGAACTCAAACTTTTTAAGCTAATTCAATCTTGCAGACTAGCTCGAGTCAGTAAGATTTTCATGAAAGTCAATACTAGCAGTTTGTTGTGTTGCTGAGTATTAATTTAGGGTGAAAATTAAAAAAATCAATCACGGGCTTGGAAAAATTGCTTGCAAATTTCGCAAAGAAACGTGACAAAGGTTTCGATACGAGATCAGTTCAAGCTAAGAAGACCCAGACGCCTAC
>CAKNWT010202635.1:0-45853 GCA_932066315.1 Andricus coriarius | reverse complement strand
ATTTGGTTAAAAGTGCACCTATCTTGTTTAAAATGGAATATTTTTACGACGAACTTTAGGAATTTGAAACGGTTCAAATTGAATTTAATACAGGACCCACATTAATTTGACCTAAATATGCACTGAGTTTTAAGTATAAGAAGATAAAATGGAAATTTCTTTGAATTTTTATTTAAATTCATAGATTAATGTATTTTATTAAAATTATCTTCATTTTAAAAGAAGTTTTTTAATTTACTTGAAACTAACGTTTACAATAGCAACCAGTAATACATTTACCAATTCATTTAGTAGTAGCATTACCAATTCAGATTTAGAGAGTAAAGCGCCGATAGAGTGCGTAAAAGTATGAGCATTAAAAAATGCCCGTAGAGGTGCTTTTCTTGTGAATACATTAGTTTGTTCGTTTTCAAAATCTGTTCCACATTGACATTACGAAAAAATGTCTTCAAAGAACGGTTTGTTTCAAGAGCTGTGTAAAGTTGACAAAATCAGGTATCCTTATAAATCTTAAAGATGATTACGTAACCAGGGGGGGTTCAATCAAATCATTATGGTTGATTACACCAGCGGGGTGGGGGGTGAAAATGGGTGAAAAATTTATTACGTAATATATGGATGGCCCCTAATGAATGACCATGAATCTGCGATATCACCTCATACCGTCAGATTCAGAAGACCATTCTGCATAATATTCATTTAAAAAATCCGGGATCGTTTTAGATCATACCATCTCCCCTATGTTGCTTCCTGAGTGTAACCTCTATATGATTTACTAACGTAAAATCATAGGTTCCAGAATTGTGAGGCATTACATTTTGTATAGTTTCATGTTACATTTGTCGAAAAACCCTAGAGCCTGATAACCATGACCAGTACATTGGATGTTATTAAAAACATTACCTAACAAGCTAGATGTGAACCCAGACATTTTTCTGTATAAGGGTTTAATGACTTACTTTTTAGATCAGCTCCTTCGACTGGAAAAAGTAAAAATTGCCTTGATCGGAATGTAATTTCACACATATCTATTAGTAGTATATAAGTGGACTAGTGGAAAATGGGCCACTTTACAACTAATTTTAAACCTCGTATGTAAGTTCTATAGAACACCAAACGTGCTGCCTATATTTATTTATAATTTGTACATTATACTGTGAAGTTTGTTATTATATTACTAATTGCCGATATGAAATATTTTTGAAAGCAAAATTTGGTGCAGATGTCGCCTGTGGTTTATGCACTGTTGGTCATATCGACGTCCATAAACTATAAGGCACTTTAAGGCCCTTTATCAGAATGTGTAATCGGTTCTGAATTTTGAGGCCGCACGGTTGAATATTTTTGTCTAATTTTTTGCATACGTCATCTACATAGTAATATCTCGGAGCAAGCAGAGCCGGTCTTTCGATAACATGTTTAGATTTTGATTAATAATCCAAAAACGTAAGAACGATAGCAGTGACGTTCAGTGTTAGCTGTCCATGCATTTCCCCACCATGCGTATGGAACCATGTCATACTCCAGTCGGCAGACACCTCGGAGCGGGTCGAATCATCCAGAACGAATGAAACCATGCATTGTAATGAGATTAGGGCCGGGAACAAAAACTGTCATTATGAAATCATGGATTAATTTAATTTTAATTAGCAGAATCAATTTATTTATATAACTACAAAAAAGTAAAAAAAAAGATTCATAAAAATCGGGTGATATTTACAGCAATATTGGAAATCTTTAGGTAATACATAACTTCTGTGCATTTACACTGCAGTTTTCTACCAAATTCACGCTAAAGACGGTATTTCTTGGTATTTTTGTCACATGAATAATTTTTAATCCATAATTAAAGGGTTTCCAAGTATTTTTTAAATAACACTGACTTGTTTAAACAGCTATTATTTATTTAAACAATTGTTTCGCCCTGTATGACGTAAGAATTGTGAAGTTATTTTCTGGCATGAATGACACAATTAACCTATTTAGAGAGTAATATATTTTCTTCAGGATATTTAGTACATTAAAAAAAATTATTTGTTTAAACATTTTCCCCCCGTAATTCGTAAAAAAATATCATTTTATGCAATTGATGACACAGTTAACGAATGGTAAATGTACTTTCTTTAGTTTAAGATATTTAGCAATTGCTTGATTAATCGGTTATGAATTTTGAGGCCGCACGGTTGAATATTTTTATCTATTTTCTTGCATACGTCAGCTACATAATATCTTGAAGCACACAGAGACGATTTTGCGCTTTAGTCGATTGACTCCATTCGAGGAGTCTTTTTCAAATGAATCGATATGGCGTACCGAAACGTTAAATGACCCCATTGAGTCGCTTGATTATCCCAACGGTTTCCGTGTATTTTGTAGCTTCAAGTATCACGTATTTAGCTAGGTTGCCTATTATCGTTAGCGTGTACCGATTGCTGCGTTTACTTGTTGGGGAAGAAACCAAATGGTCTAAATGAACCGTCGTAAATGGTCGATCCCCGCGCATGTTCGAGATATAATAATAATTACGCATCTATGCTAAGACCTTATTGATGCCAAAATGACTGGTTAAATCATGGTAGCGTATTGTCAGAGCTTCACGTATAGCTGCTGGCACCACGAGGCAAAGGAGCTCGAGATAGAGCATCTACGTGTACATCCCGCGGTTCCTCAAATTCCTCTATGACGCGAAACCTTCCGTCGCCCAGTTCTACCCCTTCTGAACTGATTTCGAATCCCAGAAAATCTACCTTCTCGAGCACAAAGTAACATTTCGATAGCTTCAAGATCAGTCCGGCTTTGTCCAAAACTGCAAGAACCTGCCTCACTCTGTCTAAAAGCTCTTACAAGTCCTGTCCAAAAATGAAGAAATCATCTAGGTATTGCGCGAGTGAACTCGTCCGTATCATCCGAAGCGATGAAAGCCGTTTTTGGGCGCGCTTCTGGTTTCAACGAAAGATGGATATATCCATGAGCCAGATCCACATCTCGGCGTGCGCTGCTCAGTACAGCTTCGGACATATCGGCACAGATTTCGGGTGTTCTACGACGTCCATTTCGATTAATTTTGTACAACCGAGTTCATTCAGGTTTTTAGCAACACAGTGTCGGAACTAGTTTAGTATCTCTATTAACTTTTCTCGTTGAGATTCTGTAACGCTTTACCCTGTAAGCACTTCCTCGGATTTAACTGGTTCTACTCTTGGAATTAACACAGACACAGATTCGATACTAAGAATCCATTCTCTGATTTTACTATCTTGGCGTATCCTTGGGTGCTCGTTGCTCAGTTTAAAAACGCCTAAAGTCGTTTCTTCATTATCAACTATAAGTTGTCCAATATTTATTGATGCGGGTTGTAAAATTTCTTCGTATTTAATTGTCGAGGGACTGGGCTTCTCAACTTGGTCAATTTCAACTTTTGAAACAGCGATAGCCCCATCGGGAAAGATGAATTGATCATCGACTTTCAGATAAGCAATATGGTATTGTTCCGTATAGGAGCTACCTATTATCACATCCCACGATTGAACTTTATTTGGAACTACGCACAAAAAGATGTTTTGGCCTCTAACGCCATCTACCTCGATATCCCCGCGTGTAACTACCACTGATTTGACAATGTTGCCCTCGGACCCAAAACTCTAAGTTCGGTCAATTTACGCTCAACTTTAAAATTTTCGGTAAGACTGGTTGTGGCTTCAATCTTACATACTGCACTATCCGTATCAATCGATAATTTCAATGGGTTTCCATTAATTTTAACCGTCTTAACGTACATAAGAGAGGCCTCGGTAATTGTGTAATTGGCAGTATTTACTCCCATGCCTCCCATGTCCCTTTTGATTGCAATTTGTGCAATAGGGTTCCCGTTTCAGTTCGGAGTATTCGCGTTCAAAGTGCCCAAGTTTTTGACAGTTGTAACACCTAAACTTGACCTTTTTCTCGTCTTTATTCTTTTTTTCCTTTGAAACCCCTAGAGTTTTTATCTTCTTAACTATTGCTTTATTAAAATTAACCTCAGTGTTTCGGACGCCCTTTCTATTTGCCCGGTTATTATTCTTGTACTAACTTTGTACTGTTCGGTCCGACCTTTCGAGATCCGCGAAGACATCTTCTTCCTTTTCGTGATCGGCTGCTGACGTGCTTAGCATAATGTCGCGAGATTTAAGCCCTGAAAGTATTTGATCTTTAGTCTGGGTGAAGTTTACGTAAAAACGATGGATCTGTAGATCCTGCTTTCTTGCAAACGCCAAGGCTGGTTTCCGAGGCCTGGTGTCCACGAAAAATTTGAAATAAATTTTAAAATCATAATAATTTTATTGTAAACTATTATTACATACAATAAAAGTAATCAACATTCGGATATTATCAATATATTTCTTTATTAAATTTTTTTTTAGTTATTTGCGTTCATTTTGCAATTATTAATTGTTTTATTTGCAGATACTGCCTTTTTAATATTAACTCTCTTTCTCTTCTGGGGTACCATAATATGAAGAAAGCCGAATCTTCGTATTACTTTAAAAAAAAATATCACGTCCCCTGAGACCCGGTCGGTGTTCGGCAAAAAGTAAGCATCCTGAAGATCCGCCTTTCTTGTAATTTTATGTGTCCGCACAATTTTCTACAGATTCTGCTTTCTTAACAAGCACGACTCGACACAATTGTATATCCCTCTTTATTACAATAATTATAAAAACAAATTATCGTCAATTATGTTTACAATTTTAAAAAACGATTTTCGTAATTCGATTTATCTTTTTTCTACGATTCCAAGGATATAAAAAACTCATTTTAAACTTTTCATAGATCCTTCTTTCTCAAACATGACGGTAGTATCACAAAATGGTTAAAAGGGATTTTCTAGGCCTTTTTAAAAGGAACAATGTTTTCTTTAAAATTTTCTTTTATTTCACGTTGTTTGGCTGATAGTTTGAATGATCTATTTTTCAATCGAATTTTGTTTAATAGAAGAACAGTGAGTCATATCAAAAAATATTTATAAGCGACTTTGTAATTTTTCTTAAAAGAAAGAATTTTTCATTTTAACTTTCTCTTGTATATTGCATAGTTTGGCCTAAAAAGAGTATTTTTTATTTTTTTTAGCATTATCACCATTAAAACAAAAACTATGCGTCAAAACATATTAGACTATAATAATATCAAAAGTTTTATCAAAGAATAGTTTTTAATAAATTTGTAGATCTTCTTGAGGTAAAAAATTTTTCTTATCAATATTTGTTAGTATTATGTATCATATGGTCAGAAAATAGAATCTCTGATTTTTTCAAATGCATTTTCGATGGATAAAACCAGAATATTTGGTCTTTTTTGCAGGCCTTATAAAAAAGTGCGCCAAAGCTCAATCCAATCTGATCCAATATTCGAAAGTTGCAGTGCCTACAGGGTATACACTATAGAGTACAGACAGATTAAACAATTTTTCAAAATTATTAAGCAAAATTAAATTAAATTAAATTAAAACAAAAATATTATTATTAAAAAAAATTCGATTGAAAAATAGATCATTTAAATTATCAGCCAAACAACGTGAAATAAAAGAAAATTTAAAAGAAAACATTGTTCCTTTTAAAAAGGCCTAGAAAATCCCATTTAACCATTTTTCGATACTACCGTCATGTTTGAGAAAGAAGGATCTATGAAAAATTGAAAATGAGATTTTTATATCCTTGGAATCGTCGAAAAAAGGATACATCGAATTATGAAAATCGTTTTTTAAAATTAAAAATATAATTGACGATAATTTGTTTGTATAATTATTGTAATAAAGAGGAATATACAATTTTGTCGAGTCGTGCTTGTTAAGAAAGCAGCATCTGTAGAAAATTGTGCGGACACATAAAATTACACAAGAAAGGCGGATCTTCAAGATGCTTACTTTTTGCCGAACACCGACCGGGTCTCAGGGGACGTGATATTTTTTTCAAAAGTAGTACGAAGATCCGGCTTAACCTTAGTAAAAATAGTTGTTTTTTTCTCACTCAGGAAGTCTCAAAACGTGGAGATTTGATGAAAACCTGCGAAGTTTAACATAAAATGAATACCTTCTCATTAGGATGAGAGTGTAAAAATTGTTGTACGATAGAAAATTATAACTGCAAAAGAATATAAAACTTGATTAAAGAATTATTAGATATTGTTTATTTTTATCCAATTTCTAACTAAACCTTACTATACGAACAGACCCTCCAAAAAATATTAGTTTGAAGCACTAAACAGTAACCAATCCAGGGAAAAAACACTTTTATTTTCTAAATTGTTTATAACAAAATGAACCAATACTTATTCATTCGATACTGCTGAGCATCGTGTTCAAGAAGATCCTGCACTGATTATAATTATTTTAGAATAAATATAACTGTTACCTCCACTTTCAAAATTTTCAATTTTTTTTAGAGTTCTGAGTAGATTAAGCATAGTACTCAAGTTCCTGGCGCTGTGCAGAAATAGTGCTAACAAGCTCCACAAAGAAAAAATGTTCAAAACCAATTTTCATCTTTCACTTTACAAAAACTGGATTTTTTCACAATCCTTTAGTTCCGAAAGAGTTCTGGAGTTCTACGCAAACATTATCTCGAAAAAATCAAAAACATAAAAGTTCCAACTTTGTTTAAATTCCATAATTTAAAAAAATATTGTCGAAAGTTGTATGAGTTCTAGGATTTCGGGCCTACTCCTCTTCGGAATAAGTCTGTATTCGCAATGAAACATTTGCTTTAAAACTTTCTGTGTAAAACGATTTTTTCGAATAATCGGGTTAAATTAAAAAAAAATAGTTTTGCACAATAAGCATTTAAATCAGCCAATTTTATTCACTCCGAATACAAACTTGATCCAAAACAGGAGTAGACCCTAAGTAGGATAAGGAGGGGCAGCGCCGACCGGTGGGGCAAAGGTGACTTTGCTTATAACATCGCTATTGCTTAACAATTTTAATTCTACTTTGCATTAAATAAATATATTTTATTATAGAAATGGCGCTACTTACTAAAATCTTGACAATTGACGTTGTAAAAAAAAAATTATGCAGACAACATTTTTGACATAATTATAATAATTAAACGGAATTCAAGTCCAAAATATATTGAATATCGTAAATAATTGAGGCCTCACCAGAGGGACCAGCGCGACCAAGATAATAGTTTACAAGTGCTGACTAAAAAAAAACGGTCGGTAGAAGAAAAAAAAATGGACTCTACCAGTCAGTAAAGCAGGTTTTTTGTGTTGGTAACGCAAAAATATTTGCGTGTAGTCCGTTTCTACTATAATATCAACGAATAAGACGTTATATCACAGCTATCAGTATTTTGATTCAAAATAACTTTTTCTTCTTGCTGGATATGTTTGAAGGTAATTTTTCCAAAACATAAAATACCACAGAAGCAAACCATCATATTTTCCATTCTCCAGATGTTTTGATTTTCACAAAAAACTGCCGTCGCCTTTACCCTCCGGCGGGGGGCAAAGCCGACGAAATACAGCTTATTAGAAATAAATAAATTATCGAATCATTGTTTTATTAATGTAATTAATACTTATCTGATATAAAATAATGAAGGACTCAAAATGAAAAAAAGGATCAATTCCAGATCTTATTAACTTTAAAAAAATCATTGTCTGTTAACTGGTGGGCGCTGCGCCTCCTTATTCTATCTAACAAACATGTCATTTTAGTAGTCTTAGTCCACAGACTGATCTCGAAAGATATACATAAACGCAAAAAAAATGTAATTGTCTACAAATTAACCTTATGCTAATATTAATCATATTTTGTAACAATAAACTCACGAACAAATTTTGCCCTTTTTTCGTCTGTTTTTAAACTGTTCTTGAAAATATTCTCTAACGTTGAATTTATTTAGAAGAAATTGACGAAAGGTTTCAAGAGAATTCTTACCACCGGTTCCTCTTTCAAACATCATGGAAATTCTGAGTTGTTTACCATTTACTTCCTGACTTTTATTCTCCGTTTGTACCGCATCGACCACAAGGAAAAACACCAAGAGAGGCTCTTTGCGGTGACAATGTCGAAAACCATAAGTATTTTCTGGAAATGTTACCCGATCAGAAGAACCATCCTCAATTTTGTTTTCTTCTTCCCGGCGCGATTTTTTTACAGAATCTTCTTTTTGTAAAAATTCTCGACGTCTTTTGCGTGAATGACTCCAAGAATCTTCATATGTTATGAGTTCACCAGCCCAATATGGGTGTTCTTTTCCTTCCAGGTTCAGTTCCTTAGCTTCAATCTGAAAATTATTTTCAATTTTCAGAAAAAAGGAACATTAAGATAAAAGGCGCAATACTTACACTATCGTCGGAAATTGCCGGTACGACTAGCGCAAGTACTATTAAACGTCACTGCTGATTACTTGTTCAAAAAAGGAGCGAGGATCTTTTTAATCCATTGAAATGCCTATGAAATTACGCGTCGGATAACTCCTAAAAAATTTATTTTTGGCCTTTTGAAGAGAATAAACACTACCGACAGAAAGTTTGGGTACATTAGCTTTGGCCATTTGAAAATTCATGCTTCACCTCAAAAACGAATATATGAGCAGAAACTAAATCTACGACTTTGTAAATAGAATAATTTGAAAGATTAGAAAATTACTCGTTGAATCAGCCTACGTTGAAATTATTCTAATGAACGAGTCAAAAAATATTTAGTTTCAAAATTAAAAGTTTTTTTAGCTTAATGAACATTTTGAAATCTTGATTTCAACTCATTGCCAAATCTAGAAACTGTTCCTAAGAATTTGGAAAAATCATAAACTCAAGAAAAAATCCTACTCTTTAAATATAATCAAAACCACTCCAGCTAGATATACACATGAATTTCCTTCCTCGTAAAGGGACGTTTTTCTCTAACAAAAGAAATAAAAATGGACACTTTCAATATTTTTCAAGCTTACGTTTCTGTCTTACCGAAAATCTTACTTTAAGAAAATCAGAGAGACAATTAAGATTTCAATTAATGTGTTCTGTTCTAATGAACAATTTTTTAACTTATGGTAGCGTTATATTCCAAATTAAAAAAAGTTATTTTCATATAAACAATATAACCTTTTTTTTTAACTCACGAAGTCGCTATTGGTTGATCAAGAATGGTCATCGAAAGTTCGTCTATAGGTCAATCCACGCGTCTCGAAGACGAGAACAATTACACCAAATACAATACTCTTATATTACCAGCTTACCAAAATCCTCTCAAAAACAAAGGAAATAAGTTTGTTAAGAAATTCAAAAACGATATTGGTAGGTTATGGTAGGCCATGAAAGGTTCTTAGTTGGGCAATCGATGCGTCTCGAAGACGCGAACAAATATATCACACACATTACTGTTGTATTTCCAATATTAAAAAGACTTCATCATATTATTTATTATTATTATTATTATTTTTTATGAGAGAAGATGTAGGCTCCGGAAGTTACGATCATGGTTCCTTAAAGCAACCAATCCCGAAGCAATTGGAACGTTTACGTCATCCACTTGAACTCCTTCTGTCCTAGAAGGTAAGCAAGAGCGGGAAATTTACTCGAGAAAACATCGTTCAACACTGTTCCTTGGAGTCAGGTCTCTAGCCGCGGATGACCTTACGCGGCAGACGGACAAGTGGAGATGAAGGTTTCACCTCTGGGTACTTTTTGAGAGCTACTAATCTTTGTAGAATGTTATGAGGAACAGTGCTGACGGACCAGATGAAGTGATCCCAGAAGAACAACCTTTTGCATCCGGTTTGCGATGGAATGAGTCTGACGCTGGCAAGCCGGAATCTTGTTGAGTTGGCTAAGAAATGATGTTTTCATACCTATATATATTGACGGCTTCATGTTGATGTACGAGTCGCATAAGAGAATCTGCACTATTTAGAACTGAGGATGCTGTAGCAGGAACCGGTCTTCGATGAAGACACTCCAAGCTTAGCAAGCCTCCACCCCCTTTATCTCGAGGTAAGTATATTCAAGGTACGGAAGATCTAAGATGATGATTTCGTTGGATTGTCATTATCTTACGTGTGCTTCGGTCAAGTTGCTTCAACTCATCGACGTTCCATTTTACTGCGCCAAATGTGTAGAACAATGGAGGAGCGACCAGCATATTGCTCGCCTGGATCTTATTCTTTCCAGATAATTCGGAAGCCCAAATTTTTCTGAGAATTTGGCGATACCTTTTTACAAGGACCGTTTTTAACACACGCACATCTTGGGTTTCCGCTTGCGAAATTTCAAGATATGTATATATTTCTCCATTACCAAGATATTGAATGATATTTCCGCCTATGAGTCGAACATCCCAATCGTCACTCGATGGTGTAGTTTCTAGTCGTCCTTGCTGTAGGTGGACGCAGGCATACTTGTCCAGTCCAAAGCTCATGCCAATCGCTTCAGAGTAGCTATTCACCGCCTCCACAAGGATGTTAAGATCCTCTTTCGAGGAAGCAAAGAGTTTAAGGTCGTCCATATATAAAAGTTGGTTGACCTTATATTCTCTTCTGTTCGGCGGGCCAAATAGGTACCCAGAGCTTTTGCCTCGGAGAACAATAGATAGTAGCAAGAGGGAGGTACAGAAAAGTATCGGACTTAGAGAGTCTACTTGGAAGACCCCTCTCTTACATGTGATATAGCTGGTAGTCACTTGTCTTTTATCAGATGTTATGACAAATCTTGTCCACCACAAGAGCATAAGATCTTTTATGTATCTCACTATTCTTGAATGCACCTCCCGGCACTCAAGGAGCTTAATAAGTAGCGCACGGTTCGTGTTAACGAATGCCTTACGGTAGTCAATCCAAGCCATGGACAGATTGCGTCGATACCTGATCGAGTCTTGGGTAATATACCTGTCTATTAACAGGTTCTCTCTGCAACCTGCCAGCCCTCTCTTGCATCCACGTTGTTTAAATATTGCACTCCATACCGGCTCGATAGATGTTAATATCCTCTCTTTGAGGATGCCAGTGAATAGCTTGTAGCTGGTGTTTAAACAAGCTATGGGCCTGTAGTTCTGTGGACTTGACAAATCTCCGGTCTTAGGGATCAATACTGTGCGTCTTTCCACTAGCCACTGCGGAATGGGTTGTTCTCCGTTTAAGAAAGTAGTAAATATACGAGCTAGATGTTGGTGCGTAGATGTGAACTTTTTCCACCAAAAGTTGTTTATTTTATCTGGCCCTGGCGCTGAAAAGTTCTTAGTTCTAGCGATAACTTTCTTCCCTTTTTCAGCAGTAATTAGTGGACAATCTTACTCTGGAGCCTGCAACCTTTGTCTTCGGCAACAGTTACGAAAGTGTGATATAGCTGAAGCGTCTTCAT
The DNA here is from genome assembly GCA_932066315.1 of Andricus coriarius. Taxonomy (NCBI): domain Eukaryota; kingdom Metazoa; phylum Arthropoda; class Insecta; order Hymenoptera; family Cynipidae; genus Andricus; species Andricus coriarius. The sequence goes on along the minus strand of CAKNWT010202635.1, from coordinate 34,519 downwards.
TTAGCTGATAAGTCTCTCCATGCACTTTCTCCCAGAAGACTTGAATCTCTTCTCAACTAAGCGAATTTTTAACAGCCCGTGATGTTTTATTGAACAGACGGGAAGGATGAGTAGAAAAGGTGGAATTTTCATGAATCCATTTTACTCGCCGTTCAACGCGCTGTTTCGCTGTTGAAAGAGATATTATTTTTTGCGTCCAGTGCTGCTTGATGGTCAAAAGTTTACACTTGCTCAGCGTGTGATTGGCTTTCCTTAAGTTTCGAGCAAGTACCCTAACTTTTGGAGTGCATTTTTTATTTAATGTTATGTAGCTAATCACGCACTGAATATTTGATGCATGCCGTCTCGCCGTTTCAATTTTAAACTGAAGCTGTGCAATACGCTCGCGAGTCTTACTCAGGCGTACTGAAGTATCGTTACTTCTATTGTCGCTAAGCAGAGAGACCGCCTTCTCGTAAACTACACAGTTCGGATTCCAGAGATTAACATCTTTGGGGAGCAAATCGGGGAGAGCATTATTAGCTTCATTCAATTTGTCCATCATGAGAAAGACTCTTTGGTGGATAGATCTCCTACTTCTTATGTTGGCATTATCGGCTATATGCAAAGGTGGTCTTGCTGGAACGTGTGGTATGTTCGCTGTAGGATGTTGCTCTTCTTCTTGCCGAAAAAGAACTTCATATCCGTTTTTGCGCAAGAAGGACACCTGATCTCTTAAATACTGAGGCGATTTATGAGCATTATCCGGGTGCATATTGACCCAACGGTCATGTAACCTCTGCATGAATCCTCTTCGCGTCGGCGAGCTTCTTTGCCAGCAGGTAAGGATGTCCCTCCTGAGTTGGTCCGAACACTTAAATCGATATTCTCGCGTTTGTCCGGGGCCATTGCCTGGTCGTTGCATTGGGGAGTTAGCCCAATGCAACGTAGCTGACTGCAAGAGCCGGAGCTCTCAGGCGATAGGTTCGCCACATCCCTTCGCCTAAAAAACGACCCTCAGCCAGGCGTGGTTCGGGAATTGTAACCGTGGACCGCAATGTGCGTTCGAAATGTCGATGTTCGTGTGTCCTGCAGTTCACAATATGACGCGCAATTATCTGCGTTCTTCATCGACCCACGAGCCAAGTGATTATTATTATTAGTTGGGTTGAGACCGTAACAGACCCTGACGCTTGGGTAATCCCGTTGCGTCCCCTTGTGAGCCTAAGCGTGACCCCAAAGCCCTCTCCATAGGAAGAGGACCGCAGCCACACTGTTGGCTGATATCGCTGACTCACTGATGCAGTAACTGCCTGTGAGTTTTAGACGTTTCCCCGCAATCGCAGGGCAGTTACAAAGGATGTGAGTAGCTGTCTCATTATACTTTCTGCACAGACGACAGAGGGGACTTTCCGTAAGCCCTATCTTATGTCTGTGATATCCGAGGTTCCCATGTCCTATAAATCTTTCTGTTATGACTTTGATTTCGTTTATCCCGAGCTTGAGTATTTCCCTTGCTCGGTTCAAGTAAAGTTTTGAGCCCAAGAGTGTTTTGGCCTGTCTGCAACCAGAGACCAAATCCCACTCATTCTGATGTTCCTCAGTCAGCCAACTGTTGATTTCTTCAGTGACTGACCTACTGGAAATACCTACAACTGGTTCGGGTCCAGTAAAAATTTCTTCTTGCTGCTAGTTTGGCTAGCCTATCCGATATCTCATTGCCCTTGATACCGCTGTGTCCAGGGATCCATAGCAGAGTAACTCAGTTTTCCGTCGTCAACATATTTAGTGCTTTAAAGCATTCCCATACCAATAGCGACGTGGTCGTTGTTCGATTCAAGGTCAATATAGCAGCCCTGCTGTCTGAGCAGATACGGATGTTTCATTTGTTGTCAGAAGTTTTTGTAGAAGTGTGGCGCAGGGCCCCATCTCGATTGTGAAGCACATTCCATTCATTCTGCGATATACACCGGCTCCTGCATTCTTCTCGTTCCTGGAGCCATTTGTAAACCAGTGGCCTCCATCACTGGGCAGGTGTGCGTCGCCGTTAACCCATTCCTCCTTCGTGGATAGGCTAACTCGACACTTCTTATCGAAGAGGTAGCGAGTGGCCATCTCGTCCCTGGGCATGTTCAGGGTCGGCCTCCTCGAGATGTCGTCTGGGATCTTCACTGCTGTCGCGATCCTTCTGTGTCGACTTTGAGGCACCAGTGATGCCTCTAAAAACCAGTCCCCTGATCCTTTGCAGTCGACCCTTCACAGTCGACAGCTCGACCCTGCTCCAACAGACCACCGCCGCATAGTTTAGCCCGGGTCGCAAGATCGCTGTGTAGATCCACATTAGTATCTCCGGTTTCAAGCCCCAGCTTTTCCCTATGGCTCTCCTACAGAGCCATAGAGTCGCTACTAGCATCCTGAACTTGTTTTCCAGGTGCTTATTCCATAACAGCTTCTTATCCACAATTACTCCTAGATATTTAGCTCGCTCTTTGATTTCCAGTTGTTGTCTTCCAAGTTTCAGTGCACTCGTGGTTCCCCACTTATGCCTTCTAGTGAAAACAACCGCATCTGTCTAACTCGGATTGACCAATAGTCCAGTTTTCTTACACCATGAATCCACTGTCATCAGTGCTTGCTGCATTACTCCGAAGAGCGTATTCAGATGCTGACCGCGCGCGATAACCAGTATATCGTCCGCATAGCCTATGACGTCGTGACCCTGACTCGAGAGTAGATGAAGCAGTTCATCCACTACTAGGCTTCACAGCAAGGCCGATAAAACTCCTCCCTGCGGACATCCCGAGTCAACGGTTCCACATAAAGTGGTATCACCCTTAGTCGTAGTTCGATTCCTGTTGGCCAACATGTGGCACGTCCATTCCACGACTGCAGTAGGCACACCATGTGTGATCGTGGCCCCCCTGATCACCTCTCCAGAGCTGTTGTTAAAGGCTCCTTCGATGTCCATAACGGTTCCAATTGCGAGACCTTTCTCCTTCAGTGGTCCTTCAATTAAGTTTACTGCTACGCTTAGGGCCGTCTCCGTCGAGTGACCAGCCCTATAGGCATGTTGCTCTTTGTGAAGTGGCCTCCTTGGCAAGACCTTATCGCGGATATATCTATCCACAAGTCTTTCCACTGTTTTTAGTAGGAAAGATGTTAGGCTATTGGAACGGAAATCCTTGGGTAAGGTATAACCGATCCTACCTGCTTTCCGAATGAAGACTACTCTCGTACCCCTCCATGCCGCCGGGACATGTCTCAACGTCAGACTAGCCCTAGCAATTCTCACTAGCGATTCTATGATGGTCTCTCCGCAGGCGACTTTGGTTGTTACTGAGGTGCCGACCCCACTTCTTTAAACTCTCAGTAACCCCTGCCGGGCAATTCAGATTGCCGAGAATAGCGTCCGGATTTCGAGAAAGCAGCTTATCCAGTCTAACCGCCTCAGCTCCCTTCTCGATGTCTGTGCAAAAGTTGGTTCAGCTCTCTTGCTTTGCCTTACGTATTGCACCCCTGTATTCATCCCTCATCGTTGTGAATGAGGTCCATAGTTCCTTCGTTTTGCCAGTACTGGCACGTCTAAACCTCTCTCTTGTTCCCCTGTGAAGCTCTTCGAGTTTCCCATTCCACCAGTGTCTCCCCAGCCTTTCGGACTCTGTTAGGTCAACAATTACTTTCATAAGTAGATTTGATGGCTTCCGTGAAAGTGTTGGCTGCCATCTCCAGGGTATCCACGTCTCGAATGGACTTGGGAACCTCTGAAAGTGCACATCTTAGCTGCGTGGAAAACTGATCCCAGTCCAATCTTCTTGGATTTCTGACCCATTTGGGGCCAGCGGGTACAATGGATTCCAACACGAACTCTATCTGTGAATGATCTGAAAGAGTGGGTTTATCTGAAACACACCACCTCTTGATGTTATCTCTAAAACTTGGTTGGTATCGCTGTCATAAGGAAAATAAGCCGATCCCAGAACTAGCGTTCTTATTCCTTTGAGATCCGTGGCTATCACTATCAGGTCTCTCGAACATAAATCAAGCATCGGGACAGCGTTAACTCCCTTCGCCAGTATGCAGGCCCTTGGTTTGGCCGCCTTGGGGTCCCTGTAACAAAAAATACCAGCCCTCCCCCTAATCCCTTTATGGTATCTCGAACTAACCAAGGTTCTTAGTGTTTGGGTTGTTTGATGAGAATTAAACTGGATTTAGCCTAAAATAACGCTAACACACATTGGGTTAAAACTTTGGTTTATTTGATCACTATTGCACGTTTTAAACGCAGAGACATACAATTATATTGTGAAGGTTTTGAATACACTGAAACTATTGAATTTAATTTAATATGGGAAAACAATTGTATTGCGCCGATAAGCGGAGAAATATATCTGTCGTTTTCGTCTTTTTGCTAGCCTGTCTCGAAAGGCACTGACTGTCCCTTGACCTGGGCCAAAGGGCCTTCCGGTTCACTAAGTCCCCTTCCCCCTTTAACTACTATCTTTAAGGTTTGGAGAGCCGGGCGTAAACCGAAAATATATTTACTATTTAGCGTAGCTTCAGAAAGGACAAATCTGACATTAAAACTTACGTACATAAAACTTTCAAATTAATCTAGTTTGTATAATTTAATTTGCGTCCATCACATTCCCCCTCCCGTATTCCAAGTATTTTGAAATACACTGTGGCATCTCAAGGACAGACAACTTTGCTGCGGCTCGACGAAATACCCCAGATGCTGTCCTCACATCGGCCACACGAATGCGACCGTCTTGTCCCGGATATACTGCTACCACTCGTCCTCTTCTCCACTGGTTTCGTGGTGGAGTCTCATCCCATATGACAACCAAGTCATCAACTTGCAGGTCTCGTCGTTCACGGTGCCACTTTGAGGGCCGACTTATTGAAGGTAAGTATTCTTTCATCCATCGACGCCAAAATTGATCGGTGAGCCATTGGGAATACCGCCACTGTCTGCGCAGGGCGTCGGCGTCAGTGAGCACTCCTGGTGCGCCGTGAACCTCTCGAGTTGTACCAGGCATTAATCCCAGGAAATCGTTCGGGGTCAGGCTCCTGGTGTCATTCGGGTCATCCGATACGTGGGTCAGCGGTCGGCTGTTCACTGCATACACCGCCTCGGCGAATAGAGTCTGCAGTACCTCTTCTCTAGGTGCCTTTTCCTTCAATGTTACTCCTAGTGCACGTTTTACTGAACCTATTAATCTTTGCCAACAGCCTCCCATGTGTGGACTTCCTGGTGGGACGAAATGCCGCTCTATTTTTTCTGCTGCTGTTTGACGTAGGATTTCGTCTTTGTTTAGACTCTGCGCTGTCTTGCGAAGTAGCGCAACATACCAAAATTTTTCAAATACCAATCTGTTCTCTATAATGTATACTTTACGGCAGGACTGCCCACTTTTGCCCGTTTTCGAAAATAATATAATAATCGCAAGTAATAGAGTCAGCGTCCGAGCGCCAAGAACTGACCTGTCCGGCTGAGTTACGCGAGCCGCCATACACGCACGCACGCGCGCGTCGAGCGTCTGATGTTTCGCTGTGCTCTTCACTTGTTTTCCAGTGGTCACGTTGCTTCGAAATCTTATCCAAATTTATAAGTTTTTACTTTTTCTTTTCGTTGACTTTTTTTTCTCTTGGATTCGATTATATTGTATATAATGTCAAAATTTACCAAAAGAGAATTTATTGACTTTCTAATGAATAATGCTCTTGATTCGACTGTTCATTATATTATATCGAGATTTACTAAAGATTTCGCAAGTGGACGAATTGTGTCATTAGGTCGTAGAAAGTCAGAACGAAATAGATGATTTGCCGGGTATCCATACAAAATTTGATACTTTAGGCGATACAGAATTGAACCGACGGATCGTAGAAGGGCATATAAAGTCTGATAGCTGGTGGCGGGAGGGCCCCTTGGCATTTTTAATAACATTTACCAATTTTAATTTTTTAAACATATATTCTTCTTCGAAATTCAAAGGCGCATCTTTTTTTCCTTTTGAAAAAAGTTGTAGCTCTATTCATTCTTGAAATAATTGCAAAAAACACGAATTTTGAAAACTGAAAAAATTCCGTCTTTTCTCACTTTAACTCGCTCTAATTCACAGAATATTAAAGATTTCTACTTCAAATTCGGACGAATTATATTTCAAAGTATACTTTAAACGGTAGAGTAGTTTAAATTTATTTGTTTTGTTATAAAAAATTGTTAATAATGTTTTTATATGTAAGTATACGAAAATGGTTTCAATATTTTCAATCGCAAAGTCTATCGAGGTAAATTTAAGCTATCAAAAACTTCCAGCGGATGAAATGTTCATTTGAATTCGTAGAAGTTTTCTGTGAAGTTTTACTTCAATTGAACAAAGTGTTAATAACCTACGAGTGCTTTATTCTCTCGAGCAGCGCCGCGAGAACATAAGTTAGAGACGGCTTTTAGCTGGGTAGGCACGGCCATCTAGGAAAGTTGGAAAAATGTATATTTCAACATCAATTTGTTTGAATTATGTGATTATTAGTTATTATTAATGATCATACAAATTTTTACAGAAGTTAGAATTAATTTTCGTCACCATTTTTTTAAATAGAGGGCTTGAGCTAAATTACACTGAATATTGCATTCTTATAATTCTTCACCTTAATCTAAAAAAATATATACTTGAGATCATGAACATATTGCACCGTATAAAAGATTCTTAACAAAAACTTTATTCTAAAGAAACTAAACTTTATATGCTTAATTTTCAGCATCGTCATCGGAAGAACTATCGTCGTTAACTGCTTTCTTTGTAGCATTTTTCTTATTTATTGACGAAAAATAATCATTAAAGAACTCTTGTCCTTCAGCACTGAGGTAAGGAAAAATTAATTTTAATTTATTATTAATTTCTTTTTTTCTTTCTCTTAATTTCTTTGATTTTAGCGGCAGTAATACCAACTCGAGGGCGATGTAATCATGAAAGATCAATCGGATTTTGTTCATTATAATTATTTAAATTGTCTCCCTGTCCAGTAGAGTAATAAATCTCCTGAAAATTTGTATGTGCACATTTTTTTAAATTTTCTATTTCTCTGTTCATGGCAAAAGGCTTTGTGTATGTTTACAAAACATTCCGAGAAAAATATATAGAAAAAAAGATATAGTGTACAAGAAAGAGAAAGAAAGAAGGAGAAAGAAATAGAGCATAATTATTATTATTGGGAAACTATGAACTACATAAAAAAATTAACCGGCTTATACTTTATTTTAGAAATAATTCTGTATATTATTATAAAAAAAACACAGAAATTGATGTTGAAAAATACAATTTTCCAACTTTCGTAGATGGCCGTGTCTATCCAGTTAAAAGGCGCCTCTGACATGTGCTCGCGGCATTGCTCGAGAGAATAAAACACTCGTAGGTTATTAACACTTTGTTCAATTGAAGTAAAACTTCACATAAAACTTCTACGAATTCTAATAAACATTTCATCCGCTGGAAGTTTTTGAGAGCTTTAATTTACCTCGATAGACTTTGCGTTTGAAAATATGGAAACCATTTTCGTATACTTACCTGGAAAAACATTATTAACAATTTTTCATAACAAAACAAATAAATTTAAACTACTCTACCATTTAAAGTATACTTTGAAATATAATTCGTCCAAATTTGAAGTAGAAATCTTTAATATTCTGTGAATTAGAGCGAGTTGAAGTGAGAAAAGACGGAATTTTTTCAGTTTTCAAAATTCGTGTTTTTTGCCATTATTTCAAGAATGAACAGAGCTACAACTTTTTTCAAGAGGAAAAAAAGATGCGCCTTTAAATTTCGAATAAGAATATATGTTTAAAAAATTAAAATTGGTAAATGTTATTAAAAATGCCAAGGGGCCCTCCCGCCACCAGCTATCAGACTTTATATGCCCTTCTACGATCCGGCGGTTCAATTATCGGATGATAAACAACAAATTCAACGTGAGAGGCTAGGGGAACTACACAGAAAGCTACCCACACACCACAGTTTTTATAATTAAAAATGGAAATAAAAAAATAAGTAATAAAACATTAAAAAAATAATCCTAAAAACAAATCAAAATTTAAAAACCATTGTGATAGGCTCTGGTGACTTATTATAAGCTAACTGCGGACAAAAGTGTTTCATTTTACGTGGATCATTTTTTAAATACTTGTTTTTTTTTTACTTTTGACTCCAGATTAGTAATCAGCGCCCTCGAAAACCCGTAGATACTACGTTTCAAGTAGATCCAATAATTTTTTGAAATATTCGTCCACCATATTGGATCCGCCATGTTGTTTTTTGAAATATTGATTTCAGTTTCGGAGTCAGCGCCCTCGAAACCCCATAGATACTACTTTTCAAGTAGATTGAATAATTTTTTTCAATACTTGTCAGCATATTGGATCCGCCATTTTGTTTTTTGAAATTCTGACTTCAGATTTGGAATCAGCACTCTCGAAAACCTGAAGATACCACGTTTCAAGAAGGTCCAATAATTTTATTAAATACTCGTCCGCCATATTGGATCCGCCATTTTGTTTTTCGAAATTCCGACTTCAGGTTTGGAGTCAGCACCCTCGAAAACCTATAGATACCACGTTTCAAGAAGATCCAATGTATATCATTAAGCTATTTCCCTTTCGGCGAGCCTCTAGGGGTAAGCGTGACACTACCCGATTCGGGTAGTGTTTTTTAGGTGGATTTATAGTAAATGGGCTCACCACACCCACGACCGCCAACAGCAACGCAGTAGTATCAGACGGTCACCCATCCAAGTACTAACCGCGCCCAACACTGCTTAACTTCAGTGATCTAACGGGAACTGGTGCTTCCAGCGCGGTATGGCCGTTGGCCAATAATTTTTTGAAATACGCGTCCGCCATATTGACTCCGCCATTTTGTTTGTTGAAATTCTGATATCAGATTCGGAATCAGCACCCTCGCAAACCATATATAAGTGACCTTGCCCACTGCGCGATATAAGGGAGGTCTATATGGAGGTGTTTGTTTTTGTTTATCAGTCTTTAGCCAATTTCACTGAAATTTAGATCATTCATCATATATATTTAAATTGATAAAACTTACAATTCTAATATTGTAAATCATTTAAAAATAAAAATTCAATATATCCTCGACTTTTTTCAAGACTATTCAGAATTTTACAATAACATTTCGGAATCGCATCGATTCTCTTATCAAATTACATCTTATATTTCGCAGGATTTAAGAATTTGTTTAAATGTAAAATTAAGATGCGAAAAATCTGAAATGTATACAACACAGTCTTTAAAGTCTTATCTTCAATCAAAGCCAAGATAACTGAAAAAAAACTTCACGGGTTCTAAGATATGATTAAAAATATCCAAGCGTATCTGTGTTCAGTTTTAGTCGGTTTAAGGCCATGTGACGAGTGGGTCACGTGACCGGCTTCCTACCTTACCGATACTTTTTGTGTATTTGTAAACTTATTTTCACACGAATAGCCACATCGAGTTGCAAATTTGGGATAATCAATAATAAGCACTAAGAATCGCGGCTCTGGTGCTAAATTTGTATAATTATGAAAAAAGCAACAACAGAATTATTTGCAAAAAAAACTTTTTTCATAATTACAAAAATTTAGGACCAGAGCCGCGTTTCTTAGTGCTTCTTATTTATTATCTCAAATTTTAAACTCGATGTGCCTATTCATGTGACAATAAGGTCACGGGACCCGCTCGTCACATGGCCTTAAGCAGCGTGGCCGGCCAACAGCGGTGATTGTCCGACTGAAACTCGACACAAATATACTTGCACATATTTGGTCATATCTAGGGAATTCTTAAAGGTTTTTGAAGTTTTATTGGCTTGAAGTAAAGAAGAGACTTCCAAGACTGTGTAGCATGAATTTCCTATTTTTGTTACACCTTTTCTAGGTCAAGCCACGAGTTGCAGTCTAGGTGCAAAATTCGAGAAATTTTTGCATTTTTTTTAACTTCTCACGTGTTACGCTACCGACAGAAAGTTTGGATACATTTACTTTGACTGCTTAAAAATTAAAACTTCATTTCAAAGCCGAATATCTGTGCAGAAACTGAATCTACGACTTTGTAAGTAGAACCATCTGAAAGATTAGACAATTTCGCGTCGAATCAGCCTACGTTGAAATTATTTTAAAAACCAGTTAAAAAATATTTAGTTTCAAGGTTAAAAAATTTTTTAGCAACATAAACATTTTGAAATTTTAAGTTCAACTTTTTGCCAAATCTAAAAAAGTGTTTCTAAAAGTTTGGAAAAATGATAAAATCAAGAGCACGATTAAATATTATGTAATCTCTGACTATTCATACAAAATATTTACTCGTGCAATATTAATTTTTGTGAGCCAAAAAGTCCGAGATTGGTCGTTAACCTTCATTTTTTTATAAAGTGCAACTTAAAATTTCTTTATATTCGATTGTATTGGTTCCACATAGAGGAGGGTTTGTAATAACTCAAATTCTCAAATCTAATTTTTGATATATTTCGATATAATTCGACCCCAGGAGCTCGAAAATACTGTTTTGTCTGAGAAAAACTTCTTTGAGATTAAACATACAATATGATATATACTCTATTTGTTCACATCTCCGAGACGCATCGATTGAGCGATTATTGAACCTTTGATGACCCACCAGTACCGATTTATGAAGTTGTAAAAAAATTGATGTATTCTGTTTATATAAGAAAAACTTTGTTCATATTATAAATACTACAGTACAGTATCTGAAATGTTTATTCGCATCTTCGAGACTCGTCGAATGACCTATTCACGAACCTTCCGTGACCTCTGATTATCTACTAATACCGATATATTAATGAAAAAAATATATTGTTTATCTCGTTAATATGAGGACCTACCCTAGGGGCTGTAACACCTTGTAGTTGGTGGGGAGGCTTAAGCGTGTGGGACATGGGGGTCATAAGGACCTCGGCCTGCATGCGCATGGATATGAATGAAAGGATCCCTATAAACGGGCTCTCCTGGTATACGTGATTACGTTATGGTAGAAGGGTGAAAGAGCCTAGCTAACACGGGCCTTCTGGATCCCTGGGTCGAGGCCCCTCCCGGACCGATTTACAGCTTTGAAATCGAGACAGGAATGACCTGCGGCCCGCATAGCGACCAAAAAAAACAGGTCTGCAAGCGGATATTTGTACATTGAGTGTCTCACTCAATATGACCACCCCTCTGATCCATGGGTGTAGAGTGATCTTCCGCGTGGCACTTTGGCACCTAGGGTTACGAAGGTGTCCTAACGGTCTCTCGGAGCACCGGACGACTTCCCTGAGTATTTAGTCTTACCCCTGCATGCGGGGCTCTGCAGGGGTGGACCTTTTATTTCCCTAGCTTCTCGGGGGACCAACATGAATCACGCAAAACCAAACCAACAATCGAATGAAGGAGGAAGGGAGGTGGCGAAGCGGGGAGAAGGATTGGGCCTTAAAGGGTTTAACAAAACCCTTTCCTCCCCATCTGTCTCCGGCAAGCCAAATTCAGGTGGCGGCTGTGCCTTAAGCTCCTTCGGGAGCTGAGGGATCTACGGTCCCTCCGAACGAGGCTACGGTAGACGCTATGGCGTCGGTAGACGGAGTGCAGTGCATAGTGCAGTGAGTAAGACAGTGACAGAAACAGTGCAGTGACTGTGACTCGGAGATGATCTTGCGGGGAGTCAGGCGGTAGGTGAAAAGGTGCCGTTAGGGCCGGATGCAGAAACTGCAGGGTCACGGCTAGGCGAAAATACTGGACTTACAGGGGCGAACCTATCCAGCGACCTCGACAAGACTCCAACCCCAATAACCGAAGGCCCTCGACGTAGCGCTAGAGAGACCAAAGGAAAGGCCCCCTCGCACTACGATCAGCTGGTCCAGCAACAAAGGTTAGTACCAAGTGTTACGCATGCTTCAGCCGTGTCGCGAAATAAATATGAAACGTCGATGTCACGTGTTTCGAAATCGCCATCGGTAAATTCGCAAATTTCCGGCAACCCCAGTGTCATTGCCAGACGACAACTGGAAATCGAGTTGCGACGACAAGATGAAATTGCAAAAGTAGAGCAAAAGCAAGCGGACCTACAACGTGAGGCCGCACTGGCGGAAGCCGAGTGAAAAAAGAAGTAAGTCGAATTACGCGCAAAATTAGACGAAGCCAAATTAATAGAATCCGCGGAATTTAATGGTCGATCTAAAGCGAGCGAGAGAAGTGACGAAGGCTCAATTGTGATCTCGGAAAGGCCGAGTCACTCGAAAGTAGCGGACTGGTTACACAGACGAAACCAGGTCGAAAATAGATCAATCGCGCGCGACAGCATTGAGGTACAGCAAATCGACGAAAGGGCCCAATCACGGCGCGTCTAAAGAACCGTTACGCGAGCATAGAGAACCGCAGGCAAACACGCGAACGAAATACGAGATAACAGCAGCATTGCCGAAAATAGATAACACACACACACACACATACACACACACACACACATATATATATATATATATATATATATATATCGCGAGGCAGTATATGGGAAAAGAATTGTCTGTTTTTAAAGGAACTACTAGCGTTTGGATCCTTTTTGAAACAATGTTCCATCAGACTCCTGAGGCCTGCCGTTTCTCACCCGCCGAGAACATGCTTCGTTTGCAAAAATGCCTTCAAGGGGATGCGTTATAGGCAGTCAGAGCTTTACTAACAACAATCAACGTGGAGAAGGTAATGGAAGTTTTCAAACGGCGTTTCGGTCGAGCCGACCACATAATTGAAGACCAGATAAACAAAGTATCGGACTTGCCAAACGTCCAGGAAGATCGCCCTATCACGATGATAAAATTCGCGGAAACTGCGACGAATTTAGTGGCTACCGTCGAGTCATTAGATCAACCAAGTTACCTAACAAACCCGAGCTTAGTCAGGCAATTAATAAGTAAATTACCGGCGAGTGTACGAATGAACTGGGGCAAATACACCGTGAGGCAAAAGCACGCAGGCGACCTACGTGAATTTACGACCTGGATCGAAGAAGAGGCAGAGGCCGCGAGCGCGATTTATGTACACCCAGTACACGAAAAGGAAAAAAATGACAAAAGCGTTTTATCATGCCGCGAAGAATTCTTATGAATTTGGAGAATTCATAAGAAATCAGAGAATTCAAAAGAATACAGCGAATACAAAAGACTTGAGACATACAAAATAATTCATGGTGTGTTGTAAAGATTTCAAGAGAATTAAAAAACTTTAATAGAATTCAAAAGAGTACAAGTGAATTCTAAGAATTCATTTAAATTCTACAGAATTCAATATATATATGCCGACAATAGGCCGGCATACAGTGCAAATCACCCCAGAGTTCGGGGTGCTGAAAATAATTTAGATGGAAACACTACAACGAAACGGCGAAACGCCAACATTGAATGGGCGAATCAACTCAAGGATGACTTGCTACACTGCTACGATGCCAGCATTATTCCTGTTCAAGGATGGTTGATGGCGCGTATGCAAACTCTGTGGTGCCAGAAACACCCAGTGCTTCAGCACGTTTCGCATCAGTCTTTGAGATATGTACGCGGAGCACTTCCCCAACCGCTGTATGAACAAGCCGTAGATGAAGACGAGGGAGCGACATTAAGACCAGCCGCGGAAAGCAGGCACCTCCTTTGAGATGATCGCGATATCAGAACAAGAAGGAAAATTAATATGGAGACTAGGAGAATTGCGTAGTACAAGAGATAGTGGCAGAAGTGTCACGTAAAACAGCAGAGGGTTCATGGTGTCGCCCCGAAAGACGCCGCTCTGGAAGGTGATGCTGTTCGTTATCACACGACAATTTCCAGATGAGATAGTAAATCTAGGTTTCTAAAGGGGCATTAATCTCTCTATACATCTCACTATGTGTGGATGAACTTTCAAGCTTTCCAACAGACATATAGTAAGTCTAGAAGAGGTTGAATCGAAAGCGTTCCTGTAGTCATTCCATGCCATCGACAGGGCGCGATGGTGTGCTGCTGCGTCTTTGCAGACGCACTTGTCAATTAGCCGGTTCTCTCGGCAGCCTGCTACACCTTTTTTCGAGCCACGTTGTTCGTATGTCTCGGTACCAACGGTTTCTCTGAATATGGTTACAATAATTAATAAGCAGTCGCGGACAATTGTCCACGAATGGTCCCGATGGAATTAATCCCCAAGCGGAGGCGCAACAACCGTGCCAAAAGTTGAATGGCACCCGAGTGACGTGTTTTAAACGGTGACTCTAGAATACCGAGCGACCTCTCAGAGTACGCAATCTACAAGAGTCAATGCGATGGACCGATAAAATCTCAATACTTTTGAGTGAACGAATCGACTCAGGGAGGATCTCCTAGAGTGCTACGATACCAGTATGGCCCCTAAACGAGAAGGTTACATGGCGCGACTGCATGCTCTGTGGTGCAAGAAACACCCAGAACTCTCGCACTTTTTGCATGAACTTCTGTGAAACCGTGCCAAGAACATCCGGAAAAGGGGTTATATAGGCGAAGCGCCAACTCTAACGCAGCTAAAACAAGCTGACATAAGAGAAAGTAAGGCGACACTGAGACCAACCGCGGGTAGCATTCCAATAAATAACGAGCGATGGTTTAGGACCAGGAGAAACATCAACATCCAGGTTTCTCTCAAACCCAAAGATCTGGCTGAACTGGATGAAGCGTTTCATGAAGAATTTTCCGGAGTGTCCAACCTCTACACCATCAATTGTAGTGTGTATGATGCAGCGAGAACTTTGACGGATGCAAACCTTAAAACAAAACCAACGGCTGATAATGGGGCCACAAGATGAAAGCATCAACTCAGAACAAAGATAAGCTGGACAAGACAGTCCGCGTCCCGTATTCAGTGTGTAATTGACTACATAACATCTGGGGCCTATTTCATAAAAACTACAAGTTACAATTTACAAGTACAAGTCTAGTAACTTTTTGCTTGTATTAATAGTGTGCGTTTCACAAAATCGTTTGCACATTTTCCACGTTACAAGTACGGCGACTCCTTTTACAAGTAATACCTCGCAGTTTTACAAGCGTTTTGTTTCATAAAACTTATGGCTTGTAAGTAGCACTTGTGATTTGTAGACAAATTTCATAGGGTCTTTGCGGTTTTGTAAAAGTGATAAAAGTAAATACAAGTTATCTTTTAAGAGAGTTTACTGAAATTTCCTAGGGTTGAAATTGGTTTATGGATTAATTAAAGAACCACTTATGGAGTGTAGATATAATTATCGGTTACACTTAAGTTTATGAAGCATAATATTCGTTGAAAGCCGTGTACATATTTGAGGTTAGGAAAGTCTAGAAAACGTTGCCCGTGATCCGTATATTAATTGTTTGTCATTTGAGTGACACACCGAAAAGACACGGTAAAAAAGAGGTTACTACTAACGTAATTGAAATATAGTATTTATACACAAACTTATATCAATGTCGTAATAGTTTATTTTAAAATATTTTATTATCTACCACCGGAAAGTATCGATGTGCTCCTTGCACCAACTTTTACAAATATATATGAAATTGATTTTTTTTTTAATGACAGCACGAAATTAAATTATTTTTCTCATTTATCTTTTAAAAGTTATTAACGGGAATCCTGCAATACGCAGTCACCCTAGGAGGTTAGCTGCCATGATACGTTAAGTGCGTCTGCGCGCACTTGTAAAAGCGCTTGTAAACTGTAGGAGATATTACTTGTAATTACAAGTGGACGGAAAACTCTTGTGAAACACAAAATACAAGAACTTGTATTTACAAGCTAGTAATATAGTAACTTTTAGGTTAGAAAACTTGGCCAAGGTTAATTTGAAGCGAGGGAAACTTGATATCTGGATGTGCCACAAACCCGCGATTTTTATTTTTAATATTTTCGGAATTCACGTGATCCAGATCTTTGCTCATTTTGAACAAAAATATCATTCAGAAAATGAGTGACTAGCAAGAGTGGTGACTAGTTAAGGTTACCGTTACAGACATTCTAACGTTTGTTGTTTCCAATTATGACGTCTGAAGGTACGTTAGTTAAAATGCTTGAGTCATATTTTCGTTGGACTCGAACGGAAGAGACTAAAAAAAGATGCCATGAATGTGGCAAAGTCTTTGGCACACTCACTTTTTCACGCTCTTAAAAAAGCCCCCCTTCTCCACGGTAAACATGAATTGTTTCCGGTTCCAGATATTGCCTTAAAAGAACAGAAACCCGACTCGGCCATCATAGATTAAAAAAAAAAATTAAATCTATTGAGACTTTACCTGATAAAGATAGGGATATAAACACAACGGAAATGTCACCCGAGGTCCTGGCATAGTCAATCAAATAAAGGGTCTAAGCGAATTAGGTGCAGGTATAAGGGTAGGAGACTTCACGTATGGACAGCAGTAACAACAGAACGGAAACTAGCAAGTCAAACATGAAATGCTTTAACTGTTCGAAACTGGGTCATTAATTTAGGCAATGCAAAGATAGGAGTCGCTTGTTCTGTTTGGTTGTGGAAGCGAATACGCAGTCTGCTTCTAGGCCACTGATTAAGCTAATAGCTCCATCATTTTCGAAAACTTGTAATAGCGTGGTGGTTCATGGCAGTCAATTTATTCAAATGAGTGTAATTTCAAAACTAGATAGGGTGCTCGGGTTAACTACGAATAACGAGAAACCAGTGAGAAATTATTCGGCTTGATGACCCTATAGAAAATCAGAAAAGGAACGTTAATCAAACCTCGTTGTTTGTTTTGTGTAAGGAGAAGCCGTTTCCAGGCGCTGTCAGGAGGGCAAGTTCTTAGAATTATAATTAAAAGAAACGGTAGTGAGAGATGGGTGAGACCATAAGAATTGTTGAAAAAAATTAAGAAAGGGCTTTTCAAAATAAATGCATTAAAATAATAATAAAAAATAATAACATAGGCTAACTAAAATAGTCGCTTTTCGTATAACAAGCAAAGTTACACCAAATTACACTTTCGGTTGGGACTATGAGAAAATTCGGTCTAATCCAAAACGGTTTTAGAGATTCATAGTACTTGGCACAACTTAAACAATTTTTAGCCAATAAGGGATATGTACGACAAGGTGGATCATCTCCTAGCGAAAAACTTTATCTAATAATCAAAAAATAAGAATGTTCAAGCCCCGTTGTCATGGTCAAAAGGAGCAACGATGCTTACCGGATGTGTGTAATTTTCGATACACTAAGATCGACTCATTATATTTCGATGATCAATTCAAACTAAACATACCAGAAGGTTTCCTTAAAGGATGACACTCGCTCGTTACCAAGCCGGGGTCTCTTTCAATGCAAAAGAATGCCGTTCAGGTTATCCGGTGTACCAGCAACCTTTCAGCTATCATTCGACAAATTAATCGGTTTAGAAATGCATCCACATTCCTTTGCGTATGTAGATGCGATATCTAGGTGCGATTGAAGGACGGGGATTACCTGGAGGATACCCGGCGCTCTCTCTTAGGAGGGCTTCCCTGGGGAAAGCTGGGGCTAACACATGGAGAAGCTCTTCGTCAATCTTACACGCCCCTATCAATCCAGCTAAACGTCGCGTTCTTCTGTGAGACACCCGCCACAGAAAAGAAAGATTAATCTCCCGCGAGACCTCAGACTAATACGACGCATTCACCAATTTTTCGCCAACAGACATCCAGGGGTGACGCCCTCCACCGCTAACACTGACTACCATTGCTTACCTGAAGAGTTCGCCTCTTCAGGACATCCTTTCCTTCGCCTTTACTGCCTAACACCCAGAAAACGGCAGGGGTGAAGAAGAAGGAAGGAGTTCCTCCCAGAAGGACACCCTTTTATCGTCCTCGCAGCCCACCGCACCAGAAACGGCTGGATTGGAGGAGGGAGCAGAGGACCTGGCTGGAGCCAGACAGACAATTGCTGAAAGGATTGCCCTCGAGAATTCGGGCTCTTCTGTGTTGGATGCGGACGAGTCGACATTAACGAATGGGACTGCTGCCGAGGAAGATCCAGACCCCACCAAAAGTGGCAACAATCCTACCAAACCATGGGCTTGTTTCAGGAAATCATGGCCCGTGTTCCTTGTCATAATTGCGGGAGAAGAGGCCACATGGCCATGGTGTCCAAACAATCTAGAGCTGTTTTGTGAGGGTTTCGGCAAGCCTGAAGTACATCGCAGGGACTTTCCACTCTGTAAAAAGGAATCGAGAAGGACTCGGGCTCGTTACTGAGACTCAATCGGTCAGTTTGGGTCTCTTCGAATGCTTTCTTTCTTTATTCGTATGTTTTCGACTCTTTTGTTTATTGATCTTTCCGTTTCGCGATGTGTAGTTCGTCTTTAATGCCTAGCATTTTTGAATTCTTGAACATTAGTCTTATGATTTGATAATTTTCTCTTTTTAGGACATTTGTCTGTCAATTTTGAATATTTATCTGAAAGCTTAGCCTTATGATTTAATAACTTTTTTGCGGAATATTAGTCTTTCAATATTTATTTTAGTCTTTTAATTCTGAATTTTCATTAAAAATATTAACATTATGATTTAATAACTTTTTTTTTGGGCGAGATTAATTTTTCAGTTTTATATTCTACGTGCGTCTAAATTAAAAATTGTGTGTACTTGTTCCGTTCCCTGGCGGAATAATTTATGTGTATGTGTCGCGTCTTCATTTAAAATAGTTTAATTTTTAAATAGAATAGAACTCCTTGATGTGCATCAACTTAATTCTTTTTATTATGTATTTTTTTTCACTTAACATGCATTTTCTGAGAACCCTCCCAAATATTATTTCAAAGTTCTTTTGAATTTTTCTCGTAAAAGGTCGGGATAAATTATTTTTCTCGCGCGTGACTTTTGACGTTCGAGTAAAATCATTTTAGTGTATTGATTGTAAGGTTTATCGCGAATACAACCGTGTTACGTACAAACAAAAGGGGGAAAATTGTGCATGCTTGTTCCGTGCCATGGCGGACTAATTTATGTGTGTGTCGCATCTTGATTTCAAATCAGAGACAGTTTGAACTTAATTGAAATTATGTTTAAAGAGGAAGATAATTTTCAATACCGATTTGAAATTTTGGCTAACCGTTATTGTGGTGGATTGAAATATTATTCGTTTAATTTTCAAATTTTAAAACAAATCCTTAATATGTCTGAACTTAATTCTTTTGAATAATATATGTTTTTTACTTAACACGATTTTTCTTTCAAAAAAGAATGTAAAATCACTCATCTTTCTTTGCATGAAAAAGATTTGCAGATGAAACACGCCACTCTGCCAGAAACGCAAGCAAGAGAACTAAATTATTGATAAGGTAAAGTAAATTTTCTTTCAATTTTTCAGCAGTCAAATAGTGAATTAATAAGCGTCATCCTTCTGTTTGCTCGTCGATCCTGGAAGAAGCCAGGAAATTCGGGTCAACTATATACCAAGTTCTCGCACTCACCTAAACGGCAAAAAGAAAAACACGCCCCACTCTATGGTACAGTTAGAAAATAGAATATTTACTTACATTCAAGTCTCTTATAGAAGATTTTAAGGCTGCAACTACATCTTGAACGGTGCCGAATTTGCTGTGAGCAGGAAAAATAATTTCAGAGGGCGGTCTTTCTTGCTTTTTTCTCTCTAAGATTTCTTGTTTCATTCTTATAGTAGGCGCAGTTGACAAATCTAAGATGTTTGTCGGTAAAAATGTCCAAGCCAAACCCCACCTAAAAATGATAGAAATCATGATTTTGAATTCTTCATTGAATGGCTATTTCAAATAGGATTCAAATATTTCATATAGGATTGGCCTTTGTCTTCCTGACAAATCATATTTGAAATGGCATTTTTTGTGCCATCACTTATGGATAATCCTATAAAATTGCCAACTTCTCACAATAATAACTTTTTTCAACAAAATATTTCTAATTTGACGATTGACCGAAATTGAACGATTATGACCATCATCTCAAGTAAAAAATAAAAAATTGTAAGCCGCTTATACCGTCTATAAGCACACGCGTAACCTTGACGACTATTTTTATTTCTCAATGATGATGATTTATTTTTCAGGATGACCTGGATCGTCTGCGGGTCTGATGCGGAGCGAGTGGGATGCACCCAGTAAGAAGGTGTGAAGCTAATTGAGCGTGGAAATATCGTAGAATTTCAAAAGTTTTGATTACCTAATTAATCCCGTTTTTTAAATAAGCGTTTTAACTTTTTTCATCATGAAAGCATTGTGCCCTATTTCAATCATATTTAATGTGTTCAATATTTCAGGTAGAAAGTGTATACATTTTAATTATGATTGGGCGACGAAAACTGTAATAAACTTAGTACTGTTTAATACCGTAAGGCAAACTTGAACATTGTAGACAATTTAATTCTCTCTGGTCAGTAATGATTTGGAGCAAGCCAATGCCATTGAATTTTGTCAGGCGGCCTTTAAAGTTGAAGTCAATTTAATACGTTCTGAAGAGTGAAATGAGAGTACAATTTTTTTTTGCTGTAAACGACGCTAACCTCTCACATGGTTTCTTTTTAAAACATATATTGCAATTATTCGGCAGAGCGTCTTCTGTGCAGCGCATCATATTGTTTATGGCTGGTATCGGTTAACACTAGAAGTACCGGGCGGGGTCAATTGACCCCTTTCGATTTTTGAAGTGGTAAATCTCCTGAGCTGTTGCTCGCAGAGAGATGGCGTTTTGTGACTTTTAATTATTTATAAATAGGAGTATTTGACCATTTTTTCGGAAATATTGGATGCGCACTTGGAAAAAAAATTGAATTTTTATAGTCTGGTACCGGCAGGGATCAATTGACCCCTAGAGCGCAATTACTTCTCTTCTATTTAACAGGAAATAGATGATATACTGCCTGCTGGAGTTTGCACTTTTGGTCGGTTCTTCTTCTACTCTGCTTCAAAACATTCACGGACTATCAGTTCTAATACCGGTGTATAACGTTCTACGTTTATATTAAAGCGCTAGGAATAACCCCATTTCGTCTGTCCCGAAGAATAAGTCACTAACCTATTTTTCCAAAAACAGAGCGTATCAACTGTATTATGCTTCGCTAGCATTTTGTATCTTTATTTAAAAATACATAGACATACGACACAATTGTGCGCATTGGTGCATACACTATTTTATGTGACGACGGTGTATTTACAAGCTTTGTCGCGACAGCGTAGAGTATCGTAATGTTGTACATTACGATACAGCGGAGTGTAATGTGAAGAGTGATCGTCCGCTGTATCGTAATGTACAGCATTACGATACTCTATGCTGTTGCAGAAAAACGCGCTTATGCACCGGAGTCACATAAAATACAGTTGATACACTCTATACGGAAAACTTTGTTAGTGACTTATTTTTCGGGACAGTCGATTTGCAGTAAGTTGAAATGTACGGAGTATACTCGGATCCGGGAGTACAGCGGCATCAAACGATTTAGGTTGCTATTGCAGTGGCAGCAGAAGTGACATCGGTAGGACTACGCTGGGGTAGGAATTTTCACTTCCTTTTTTTACTTTTTTAGGACTCACTACTTTTCTCCACTTATATTAACGATGCAATATGAATATAGCATTCTTCTATGATTAACTTTTGACGGTAGAAACTGTTTAAAATCATTATTTGACACCCAGCGCAGGTAGGGGTCAATTTACCCCTCGTGGTAATCAAAGGTGACAGAAAATCCCGGTACTTCTAGTGTTGTAGGTGGAATATGAAAATAATAAAAAGTATATGTGTATTAATTCGAGCAGGGAGATGCCGTAGAGTGAACATAACCTCAAAAACGTCGTCAAAGCTGTATTTTACTCCAAAAAAATTATAAAAAAATGTGTAAAATTTTATTATAAAACAATATTGCATGATCTTCCAAGATTGTTTTGCAACTTCTACGTTAACAGTTTTACATGATTTTTTAAATCAATAATGTTAGTCTTTGCATACGATCTAATTTTGTTTCATTCAGTTGCTTGTTAATGAATACATTTTAATCCCATGCGATTCGTTTCGTTGGTCGGACGTATTTTGCTCTACTCTGCGGGCTTTGTGAAGTAACTGCGGTTATGAATGAGCAGCTTATGCAACAACTACTGCAAATTAAAACGTAGAATGTGACGTGAAATTATTTAAGGATTCCAACTCCGAACTTCAAGAAGAAGTTATCTCTCTTAAGGAAAAGTGCAACGATATTGATAAAGCGAACAGAGACCTGGGAAAAAACTGAAGACGGTCTCGGATACTATAAAAATGATGCAGGAAAAGGAAAGAGCTCAAAATCTAATAATTCTTGTCATAGAGGATTGACCGACATTCAATAGTCAGCTGAAGTGAAATGTGAAAGAGATTTTAGATACATCTTATTTTGCTTATTTTTAGATACTTCTTATTTTAGAAACTTCCCGGACTCTTGTATTGGCAATGCAAGAAGACTTGGAAATAATAAAGATTCAGGACCAACGTTCATCACACTGACCAGAAGGCGCTGAAAATGGGAAATTTTTAAAGACATAGAGCGAATAAAATATTATTATGCTTCAGGAAAGACAGGAGTTGTATTAACAACATACACACCCTTAATCTGAGAATACAGTTTTATTTAACATTCACAAAGGCAAAGGTTTTCGCCAATTTTGTAGATTTTAAAAATGCATTTCCCACAGTAAAATACAAGATTCTCTTGTAAAAACTTTTGAAAATTCAGGTATGTACAGAGAACCACTGCGTTGCTCCTCCCTGAACTTGAAAGTTTTTTAAAAAACAAAGCAGCCAGGATATTCCTATTAACCATTTAATAGATACTTTACTACTTGCGTACGCGTATGACATCCTGATACTAGCATACTGGGCATATGAGATGAAGCAAATTTTTTAAATACTTGGAGAATACTATGAATTAAATGGCAGTAGTATCAACATCGGCAAAACAAAAATAAGTATCTTTAAAAAACATGGACATGCTAAAAAAACAGAATTTTGTTATAGTAAAGAAAAAGTGGAAATTGTTAAAAAGTATAAATATTTAGAAAATTGGTACTCTAACTCGACTGTATTTGCATATAATAGCGATTAAATAGTTAAGAAGGCAAATAATGATAAGTATGAAACATTAGATATTATAAAAACTTCGAAAACCGACTCGTGGAAAGCAATTCACACATAATTTCATAGCCCCATGCTAAGAACTCTGTTATATGGATCTCAAACTTCAGACTAATGCAGATGAAATTAAGGCGCAATAAAGGTATACAAAATAATTGGGTACCACAAGTGGATCAGTTTTTTCGCGATTTCGAAATCAAGGAGGCATGAAAAAATCTCTCAGTAACTATGCTTGAAGAACGTAAACATTTTTTGAACGATTTATTGGTCAAGATTAAGAACTAGGGTTCCTCGTTTTGCTACTTTTTTCATAGCGAAATGCAATTACCCGGCAAATGTGGCCCACCCACATGCAGATTACAGATATCAATTTTTTTCCAAAACGGATTTTTCCTTCCGTGAGAATTTTTCCCTCAAAGTTTCGAAATTTTGACTGAAAACACGAAAGTTCCCATTAATTTGAGTTCGGTTAAAGCATCGATATTTTTGGGTTGGAAGATGTCACTTGCGATGAAAACTGACATTCAAGCCTTAAAATGCCAGTTATATACCCCTGATGACCAGGGATGCCTCCTTTAGGACCGGAAAAGGGGGCAAATTCAGTTCCATTAAGCGGTTTTGTAGCCCTTTCCGTCCACGTCTTTTCCTTCGCCTAGTGGCTCGTAGTGAAAGCGGAGCATTGTTGCGTTGCAACGGCAGAGACAAGCCGGAGAAGTCTCAACTTGCGCGCCTGACGTTCTCGGTTTAGCTTTCCACATTTGCATCACTACATATCACACACATCTCATTTAGCTTCTTTTGTTCGATAATTTCAGTGGAACTCCTGGTTCCTCACTAATCAAGCGCTGTATCTTTGACCCGGTCGCTGATCTTTTATTTTTGAACATTTGACTATATTCCCGGCTGTGTGCTCTGTATTTGCGCAGCTTTTCATTCAGTCAACATATTGCCACTTTCTAAGTTCGTTCTTCATGGTGTAAACGACTGCCCAATTTTTAATAAAATCCCCAAGGATTTTGACGAAGTTCAACTCCCAACAAATAAAGATGTTCTCCTTTATTGTCTAGAAGATCGGCGGCAAATTGGGTTAGCGTTCGGAAGTTACAAGAAGCCAACTTTTCCTACTGTAGCCCAACGAATTGCAATCAAGCTAGATGTTATTTGGGATAAAACATCTATTCCAACAGCAACACATAACAGGATAATTCAACTAATTACACGCTGTAATGCTGAATAAATTAGCATAAATAAAGTTTTAAACAGTAAAACAATAGTTCAAAAAATAAAGGATGATCGATTAACATATTTTACAGAGCACACCACAAAATTTGTTGATATAGCCTTCTGTAAATGTGCTGACTTTTCTGCATGTACTTATCCGAAGGACAAAAATGTTCCTGTTCTCGAGCACCAGTTTCTTCTTGATCAGAGAGGTCCGAGAATCCAGTGGTCTGGAATAGTAATTTACTGTTCATAATGACCCACAGGTCGTATTTCTTAACCGATATAAAAGTTTTTTTTTTTTAGAAATGCTCAACATTAAATTTTTAAGAAAACTGTGGTTTGCGATTTGGTAATTTTTTTACAGAGCAAAAATATATAAACAAATAAAGTGACCAAATTGGCCATTTCAGCTTTATGAATTTTTATCTAAAGAAATAATGCAAAAGGAAACTGACTATTAGCTGGAATTATCGCATCTGCACTCATAATTATAATAATATTAAACTTGATTATTATAAACAATTTTAATTACTGTTTGCGACGCAATTAATATAAAAATAATATATGTGATTGTTATAAACACTTTTAAGAACAAAAACTTGAATGTATCATTTTTACATACAAAAGAGAAGTTTTTTCACTGAAATTCACTGATAATAAACTAACAGTGGTTCAAAAACTGGATATGATAAACTAAATAACAATTTGCGTAATTGCTAATAACAACTTCTATAAAAAAATGTCGCAATCTACCATTTGATTGTAGAAAAACGTTATTTTTCTTTAATAATTTTTTTGATAAGCTTAATCGCGATACTGAACCATCTAAATGGATTAGCAGTTGATATATCTGTTTGTTATAAATAATTTTGCAGACAAAAACTATATGTTTATCATTTTCACATAGAAAGAAGACCAGCAAAGTAAAGTAACAATTGCTATTCATAATAATAATAATATTATTATACAAAACTTTGAATAAATAAATTAAGATGCAGCACTCGAAACAATTTTGGATTCGAATCGTTCTATTAGTTCTTCGATTTCTTGATCAAGTTGGTTCTATATTACAAATAAGCTTACCACAAAAAATATTGAACGCAAAATAACTTTTTTCGGTGATCAAACTGCAGATTCTGACATTTTTTAATATAAATTCTTATTAAAAAGTACGCAAATTGTTATTTAGTGTCTCATATCCACTTTTTGAATCACTGTTAGTTTATTGTTGCATAATTGCAGTAAAAAAAAACGACTCTTTTGTATGTAAAAATGACAAAGCTTACTTTTTGTTAAAAAAATGTTTATAACAATCACATAAATTATTTTTTAATTAATTCCGCTGGTCAATAATAGCCGGTTGGGACATTTGATTAACGAAATTATTATTAACAATCTATATTATTTACGTTTGATAACGCTTGAAGTATATAAATGCCTTTGAAGACAGTCGTAAATCACTTTTGACCAGAAAAATCCATTTAGCTATGAGAAAAACTCATTTATTGAGAATTTATTTATAAAAACATTAATTGTTAATTTATGCTAATTTTTCGTCACAAATTGTGACCCTTATGAATAATCTTAGCAACTACCGTGAAGCAAACAATTTTTTCTATAAGAAAAAAACACTAGAAAGAATTTGTATATAAACACTTTTTCTAATGATTAAGGGCATGTGATACTTAAAAAATTATCGATTTTAGCAGTGTTAGGTTCCCCCGACTTTTTTCCTACAATAATAAAGATTTAGCCTAAAAAATTTAGGGAATGATAGCGAACATGCTAACGGACGTCCCCGAAATCTTCTGTTGTGGAACAATTTAAAAAAATTTCATTTTGCTAAAGTTGATTAATATGTGTGTATTTTGAGGTTATGTGTGTTACAGTTCTCCGCGCAGCTTTACTTCCAAACTACACAATATTTTTGGTCGAAAACTTAGGACAAGTAATAAAATATAGTAACTAATGTCCCGGAACTAAGCTTGTTTGTAGGCAATCCAAAAAATATATTTCATAAATAATTCAATTTATGCTCGTTAGGACGCCCTCTATGCCACTCGGTACAACAGATACCGACATTATCGGAATGACAGAGACTTGACAACCGATCCTAACCTCCAAATAGTGCAAATACAGAAAAATTTTATTTAGCAGAATATATATTTTTGCTATTATCCCTTAAAAAAAGAGTTCGGGGACGTCCGTTATTCTATTTTATAGCATCTCCGAATTCAATTTAAAAAAATTTTAAGTTTTGTGGACAAAAACCCGGGGGAGCTGAACCCGATTGAAGTATCACATGCCCTTAAGGGAAATATTATTAGAATTATTTCTGTTCTTTGAGTCACTTTATTTGTTTATATATAATTGCTCTGTAAAAAAAATTAACAAATTGCAAAGCGCAGTTCTCTTAAAAATTGAATGCTGACATTTCTAAAAAAAAAACACTTTTAAATCGGTTAAGAAATATGACCTGTGGGCGATTATGAATAGTAAATTACAATTCCAGACCACTGTGCATCGGGTCAGATGATTTATCTGTAACAGAAAAAATTGATTAAAAGGGCTGAATGTACAAGTACGAGGCTTAGACATTTGAGTTCCCCTTCTAAGTCATCTGATGAGAAGCGAAAGGGCTGCGGCATATATAACATCAACTGTTCTTCACGCAGCTTTAAAAGCTGTAATTGAATCTTCTGAGCAATCTAGCGACATAACATATACTTTAATCGTGGACAAGAGCAACAAAATAAGGCGCGTGAAACTTAAAGTTGGTCGGGATTCAAAACAATATTCTACAGATAATATTCCAATTAAAAGCCTATACTTTGATAGGCATCGTTACCGAAGAGCACGTATCGCTTGTGGCTGAATTTAACTCTCCATACGTTGGCCACGTTATACCATCATCTGGCTCTGCACACGATGAGACCACGCCTATTTTTTGGGTACATCATGTACAAACTCAAAGGTGTCTTCGATACGGTTGACGTTCTTGGTTGTGACGGAATGAACACCAATACTGGTTGGAAGGGCGACATCCTTCGAAAATTATAGGAATTAACAGGGAAACCTATGCGATGGACTGTTGGCTTTTTGCATGTCAACGAACTGCCATTTCAAGCTCTCTTCACTCATATTGACGGCACTCAATCCATCCCCCATTCTTATCACAATCCAGAAGAGCTAGGAAAGCTCAGTAAGGACCTGAGCTACTTGTTCCAGATATCTCAAGCCATTGACTCCAGAACATGCCCGGAAGGGCTTGACTCCATGATCCCTGACCAACTGAACAAAGCTTGCTGGTTGACCAGTACAACCAGAATTTTAAGATTATACATTGCAAATAAGAAACCAAACAAGAAATTTGATAGAAATAGTGACATTCATACTTACAGTGTAGTTACATAAAGTCTTCCCTTGACGATAGTCCTCGTTACGACTTTGAGACCATTCATAGGTCTAGATACTTACCAAGGAAATACCAGGCATAGTTCATTCATGTTTCATTCATGCAGATGATTGCGTTCTTCGCACGCCCAGAATAGTTCTTCTTGTAATGATAAATGATTGGCGACTTACTGCCCACCACAATGCACTAAATAAGATTCTTAGTGCTCGAGAAGACGAGGCAAGGAATTTTTATCACTCCTAGGCTCAGAAAATTGTCATAAAACCCGAGTGATTTGAATTTGCTCGAAGCGTTACAATAAGACAATCATTTTTATGCATCAATAATATCCTTAAAAGAAGAAAATTTTATATAGAGTAATAGGCGCAAGCACAGACTAAACTGGCAGTAATTAAATATAATAATTAGTGTAAAATATTGTACAAAAAGATACACTCTGATTGTATAAGGTATGCAACCTTTAAGACAATAAACTAATTGCATTGAATTACACTTTTCGACGTTCTTCTGCATTAAAATATTTTAAATAACGGGGTAGGAAAACCAATAGTAACGTTTCTATCATATTTAATTTGAATCTTCTTATCGGGAAATTAAACGTAAAAAAATGCAGTTAAATTATTCTTTAGTAAAAAAAACTAGTAGTTATACATAAATACAAGATCGATGACCAAGAGTTGCTCAGGATGTCAAAGGTGCGAGATCTGGGCATAAACGTCCAAGATAATTAGCGTATAAAGATGAAATCACGCCTCGAAATTTGACAACAAACTTACGCTCAAAATTCTATATCTTCTCTTAGTCCAGCTCATTCTTGAATATGCATAGGTACTCTGGTCACCGCAGTACAAGGATAGTATAATTAGGCTCGAAAAAGGCTGGAGCCGTTTCTTGAGCTTGGTGGCAAGACAATTTGTCAGGGGAACGATAATATGTAGAACTGGCCACGGCTATACCATAATTCGATACTTACTCAAAATTTCAAGGGTCAGTGCTAGGTTTAGTTTCGCCAAAATTTGTTTCTTAGGTAACATTCGTAACAGCATGGTCGACAGACCTAAACTGTTAAAAGAAATAAAAATAAAGGTACCTACTAAAATTGAACTCGTGCTCCGTAGAACATGATTTAAATTCGAAGTCCTAACGCATACAAACGTCTATGGTCTTAATGGTGATTTACCTAGAATTTCGTAGTGAATCAAATAATTTCAGCGACTCTCTCGCATGCTTATTTAAAACTAGCGCTTAAAAACATAATCTATTAAGAGATAATAACAGCGCTGCATAATCAACGTATACCGACGCTATGTTTCACAATAGGTCCCGGTGAAAAAGTATTTTCTTGGCTTGCCATTAGTATGCTAATAACACGATATAAAGGTTATTAGGAAAGTGTGGGGATAGAAAATGTTTTATTGGACAAAAACTTGTATGGGTGCCCTATAAATTCCACGCAATGTGGAAATAAAGATATAGAAACTTTTTCAACGTTACCAGCGAACTATCCATGACTAAAATATATTTTCTCTGTCCAGCTTTACTCTACCGTGATTTGGAAAAACACCGTTAACTACAAAGAATCGAAAAATGAGTTTGTTATATCCTTGGAATCGTGAAAAAGTTACACCCGAATATTAAAATAATTTTTGTAAATTGTTAACAACTTTAAAAATAATTATTACATAGTTTTTGGAAAACACCGTTAACTGCAAAGATTGGCGAGTTGTGATTCGAGAGAGAGCTGTAACTGACCGTTAATTGTAGGCGTAAAACAGATACGGCTAAATACGGCACAGAAAAATTCGAGAAAACGCCGTAACGGACAGTGCCGGACTTCACAAAAATATCGGACGGTTATGTTACAGTGGGGCGAAATGAAAAAACGATGTTCAAAATAACCTGTAGGTCACAATTCTTCATCGATTAAAAATTTTTTTTTTTCAAAAAATGCAGCATTAAATTTTTAAGAAATGTGTCGAGACCGATTTTTGTATTTTTTAAAAATTTTCATTGAGCTGCAAATAGCGAAAAAATGTTGATTTTTCGAATTTTTCTTTTTAATTCTCTGCGAAAATTTTTCTCAGTGGCATTAGGCCTAAGGTTTGATGAACAAAAGTCGGTGGAAAAAAAAGATTTGTTGACGTATCAAGTTATTTGCTATAAACAAATATTTGCAACAAAAAGACAGTATGATGGATATGTTTTTGTGAAGTATATTTATGCATCGAAATCGCTCGTTCAGAGCAACGAGGTGACATGTGATCATGAAAATGTGGTATCCAATATCATTTGTTAACTTTATGAACAAATAATGTAAACAAATGCATGATTTTCACAGTTTTAAGCAGAAACAAACCGAATTTTCTTCCGATTATCTTCCAATCTCATTACCTGTGATGCACATTGATGTATTTTTGCCATCTGATATAATTTGTTAAATTTATCAAAAATTATTATAAAGAAATGCAGGATTTGAACAGTTTTAGGCAGAAACGAACCGAATTTTCTTCCCATTGTCTTCGAATTCCATTTCCTGTGATGCACATTGATGTATTTTTGTCATCTGATATAATTTGTTTAATTTATCAACAATTATTATAAACATATGCATGATTTGAACAGTTTTAGGCAGAAATGAACCGAATTTTCTTCCGATGGTCGATAAAGTTAACAAATATATCGGATGACAAAAATACGTTAATGTGCACCATAGGCAATGAGATTCGAAGACAATCAGAAGAAAATTAGGTTCGTTTCTGCCTAAAACTACTTAAATCATGCATTTGTTCATAATAATTGTTGATTAATTCAACAAATTATATCATATGACAAAAATACATCAACGAGCATCACAGGCAATGAGATTCGAAGAAAATCGGAAGAAAATTCGGTTTATTTCGTCCTAAAACTGTTCAAGTCGTGCATTTGTTTATATTATTTGTTGATAAAGTTAACAAATAATATCGCATACCACATTTTTAGGATCACATTTCACCTCGTTGGTCTGAACGAGCGATTTCGATGCATAAATACACGACACAAGAACATAATTCATCATACTGGCTTTTTGTTTCAAATATTTGTATATAACAAATAACTTCATACCTCAACAAATTTTTTTTCTTCCATCGACCCTTGTGCATCAAACCTGAGGCCTGATGCCACTGAGAAAAATTTGCACAGAGAATTAAAAAGACAAATTAATAAAATCAAGATTTTTCTCGGTACTTGCAGCTCTATAAAAATTTAAACAAACAAAAATTCAAAAATAGGCCTCGAAAAATTTTCTTGAGAATTGAATGCTGAATTTTATGGACCAAAAATTTTTAATCGATGAAGAATTGTGACCTACAGATTATTTTGAACATCGTTTTTTCATTTCGCCCCACTGTGAGCCGTCGTGATTTCAGAGAGGGCCATATGTGCTCACGGTGTGCTCCGGAATTATCCAACCCCGAGAAAAAAGCTTGAATTTCGAGAAACGCCGTAACTGTATGTATTATATGTTCCAAAATCTACCATTATTATTGAAAGCCTGTATTTTTTATAATTAAAAACGGTATTAAAGTAACAAGAAGTTGTGTTGTTCCACAATGTAATAGGTAAAAAATGTTTTAAAATCTTTTTAGTTGATTAAAGTGGTAACAATTAGATGGAAATTTTCAAAGAAAAACAATAAAATTGTTTTAATGACCCGCAACGGTATTCCTGACCTAATTACCTCTGTTAACTGAAAGTATTAAGTAACTGCAAAACTTGAAGTTATTGATTATAAAAATAAAAACATTTTGAACATACTTGGATGATAATCAAAGAAATTTTCACAAACGAATTAAATATTATAATATACATTTTTTAAATGTCAAGTCAAAAATAAATGACTACTTTTTACATAAATTTAAGTAACCAATAATACATTTAGAAAATTTTCCAACTCAAATAAATTAGGATGAGGTCCTCTTAACACTAGAAGTACCGGGATTTTCTGCCAGCTTTGGTTACCACGAGGGGTCAATGGACCCCTACCTGCGTTGGGCATCAAATAATGATTTTAAACAGTTTCTACCGTCAACAGTTAATGATAGAAGTATGCTATATTCATATTACATAATTAATATAAGTGGAGAAAAGTAGTGAGTCCTAAAAAAGTACAACAAAAAAGTGAAAATGCCTACCCCAGCGTAGTCCTACCTAAGTCGCTTCTGCTGCTACTGCAGAGTTGCGTACGTAATATACCTTAGGTAATTTACGTAGTTTTTTACATGTAAATTACGTTTTTAAGATGGCGACTGCGCTTATATAGAAAATAAATATAACCTCATTCTTTAATACACTAAAGACACTGACTGACTTGCTTGACCGCTTCTTACTTTATTACAAAATCTTTGGAGGTGGCAGACCCAGACACTACACATGGCCTAGCATCACTAACACTTTCGGTGCTCAAAAGTCATGTACAGGAAGCAGAACATGCGCTTCTACTAAGACAACATGCTGAGAAGCCTCTTCGTGGTAAATTCTACGGCATTATACGTTGTATAAAAGAACTTGTCAAAGAAGAAAAAAAATAGGAAAGTAAGTTCTAGTGAGAAAATCAGAGGAAAGTACAGCCAAATAACTACCGCTTTAATTACACTACGTTACAAAATTTTATGAAATTCGTGTTTATTCGATTTTTATGGTATTTCTTCAGGTATTTTGAAGCGCTAATTCTTAAACCATACTAAAAAGAAGTTAGAAATCATCAGAAAAGAAGTCAGAACGATTTGTTGTCTCTAATGCTAAGTCTCTCATCATATTAAAGGCATCCTGCACTTGTGTTTCGTTATAATTGTAAAGGTAGGGGGTGCAGGTGGCTCAAAGTCCCAAAAAAAGTCATCATGTTCTCTGCAGACTCTGGCATCTTTTGGAATATAATAATTATGGTCACGCACCACTTGTTTTCTAAGTGTATCATTTATACGAAGAAGACTGAAACCTTTACATCGAAAGAGACCTTGTTGATGTGATGCTGATTCATGCTGTGTTTCGAACACTACGTCATTCTGTAAGCTACTGGTAGATGGTATACTAGCCGTTGTAGAGGAGGAATGCCTAGCGTTGTTAAGGCATTAGGGTCTTATGAATATGTATGTATGTATGTATGTATGTATGTATGTATTATGTCGGGCGCTATACCGCTATTTTTACACCGAGCGAATTTTCTTCTTATGGGGTGGTCTAAGTGACCACTTGAAAAATTGACTACTTTATAATTTTGACTTTAATAATTTACCGCACTAGCGGGGTCATTGTTGACCCAGAAAATACATTAAATTTCATTTTAAATTCACTGACGAGATTCAAGAAGTATGACCTTGTCCGAGGTCAGCAACTAACAAATTCCAACGGCGTGTGCTTACCAGTTCGGCACTAGACGTTGAAACGCGAGAGATTATTTTACTTTAAGACATTCAAGATGGGAAGGCATCAACCTGGCAGTTGTCTGTCGCTTCTGTAAGTTCCTCTCATGGTTCCTTAATCTTTTTTGCAATCCTTTTTAATTAAATAGTCTTGAGCTGACACGTGCACTCGTTCGGAGTTTAGAATAACGAATGAATTCAGAGTGGTGTCCCCGTCCTCCGTCTCGTATGAGTTCGGACGCCACGCGCGCAAGAAGGCTGGACCTAATGAGAGTGAGACGAGCGACCGAGGGAAAGAGGCGAGTGCCAGTTCGGCTCTCAGCGACGTAGCGGCGCGCAGTCGGTTTCAGAGTTTCGTCGCGCAGGACGTCGTCGTCTGCTACACGCGGACGTCACGAAGCGTTTGTTGACTCCGGTCAACATACAGGTCCCCCGCAGCATCATGATCGTGGTTCCCTAGGACTCTTGCACGAGCAGGAATCTCATCCACTGCGCATGTGCTAGGAAACCGCCTCTTCTCAGTCGCTGGCGAAGTCCTACGTCCACTGCATCCAACCCTGCAGAATCTGTCAGTTGTTGTTGTAGGTGGCATATCCACCTCTTTGATTCTTCTCGATTGGATATAAAATAAAAGGCGGTAAAAGAAAGGAATTAAGAAAAGTGATTAATTATTTATTAATTTGAAATCCTGTGGTCTGGCAACTTTTGTAATTCCGGTCAGATGACCGAACCTTTTCCTTTGCTTTACAGCTCATGAGTTTTCTTGCTCTTAGGATATTTGATTTTTATTGAAATAATCAATTTAGTTTGTTAAAAGTAATAATGACTTGACAAGTTACTGAATAAAGTATTTGAAATTAAATATTAGCCGTCGAACTCTCATATTCTAGGCCAATATTTAATTTATCAGTTTCAATTTTATTGAAATTAACAAATTGATTTTGAGCAAGTTAATGCAGGGTAACGAATTACCCCGTCATAGTATATATATATATATTTCGAGAAACGAACTATATTCGTGATCGAGTTCTCGGCCCCGTCCGAATATAAAATCACTTCCAAGGAGAAAGAAAAGGAGGAGAGGTATCAAGACCTTAAAAGGGAGCTGCGAAGACTGTACCCAAAATATTCGGTACAAGTAATTGTCCTTGTGATAGGTGCTCTCGGAGGTGCGAAACTATCACTGGTTCGTAACCTTAAAGCCATTCCCGCGTGCCAAAAATATGCCAAGGCACTTGCGAAATGGATGCAGAAAGCTGTCATCCTTGGGTCGCTTCGTGTGCTCAAAACACATGAGGGTTTCGCCGGCCTGTCGTTGTGATTTCATCGTGTCCTGTGACCACTCATCTCACGGTTGTGAGACGTGGCCATG